>BPTQ01000002.1:119616356-119629648 GCA_019973895.1 Chrysanthemum seticuspe | reverse complement strand
ATCATTTGATATGATAAGTGAAGTATTTACAGAAATACGCCTTCCTGATAATTTAGCACTAAACCTTAACCCTAACAATAAGTTGCATCTACGTAAGTTTAATGGGTCTCTTGTTGTGCTTGAGGATATCGTGGATGTACCAGAATATGGTGTATGGATGATGGAAAATGGTGATCTGAAATCATTTATTAAATTGTACACTATACAGAATAAAATACCAGCTAAGTTAATAGCAGATGTATTTGGATTTAGAGAGAGTGGCGAAGTTTTAATTGAAGCGGCAAAGTGTTTTAGTTCAGAAGAAGATTCTGAACTTTCGGTTTATGATCCCAAGTCAGAACACGTTGATTTTACTGGGATTTCTGCTATAGAATCTTCATTTTTTGTGAGTGCCTACACGGAAACCCTACTTTTGCTTGATCACTAAGCTAGATTGCATATCTACTTCAATGTAAATCGAGGAAAAGACAATGTCAACATCGAAAACTTTGGAGCTAATAAAGTGTTGCAGTGTGGCGATTGAAGTTAATGAAAACTTAGATATATTACGTGTCGATTCTTGCATAACTTGTTAGTTTATGAACACATTTAATAAAACGTATGACCGGATTCGAACTCGAGACTATAGGATTGCACACATTACGTATGAGAATGTTCTAGAATAAGGTTCTAGAAGGACTAGAGGTGAGATTGGGGATGATGACATCATCAAGAGTGGGGAGGTTGTTGAGATTGATGGAGGAGATGTGAATGTGAATGGTGGTGATGACGTAATCAAAGGATGTCAGATTGGGGATGGTGAAGTCATCAAAGGGGATGGTAAGAGACGAGTAATTTGTATCGCTTTTTTTAATATACTTATTACTTCAGTTATTATATGTGAATATGTGATGCTATATTGATTATTGAGTTCATTGTTGTAATATTAGTAGTATGTAACTGATTAATTTATAGATTATTTACATAACAATGTTTAATTATGATGCCTGTTGATTCATATTTTGGTCGATTTTGGAAATTACAAACATCATTTAAAAGTTGCATTTCATGTATATTTGCTACTTGTCGTGCTTACTGAAAATTGATGATATAAAGTAGATTGTTACAATATCGAAAAAAGTAAAGTAACTCCCAATACGGTTTCCTTACCTCTACCTAAGGTAGAGAGGCTGCTTCCAGTTCTACCAAAGGTAGAAAGGACCTCCGGCCTTTCATAAGGAGTGAGGATCGAACCCCTGACCTCTCGGTTGAGAGGCAAGGGGTTTTCCAACTGATCCAACCCTACTTGTTACAATATCGAGTTGGTGCTTTATTATGAATACTTGTTTAAAGCGATTTTAAAGGCTGTAACTATGCAGTTGAATATACGTAGCAAGTAAACATCATTTGAAACAGTATCCGGTGGTGGATCTAGGATTTTAAGATAAGGTGTGCACTATCTAGCGGTCATGTAGTGGGTCATAATGTATACAGATCAGCTTGAACTATGAACATTTTGCTGTGTGTCTAATTTGGATAATTGTACGAAAGTATAGACAACACTAGATCAACAATAGAACCTTTATTCAGATCTAAGCTGCAATAGTCAGCTTAGATTAATAGTATCCAAATGTTACAAGATTAGATTAATGTCAATGAGACAATAATCACATGAATGTAAAGACAAGACAAGATCAGTGAAATGATCTGAGAGAAGAGAACATAGTGATACAAAAGACTGCACACTCAAGTGTGTGTAACCCTAGATTAAGAGACTTATTAAATAGGGAATTAAGTTACACTAAGACCCCTCTAACGGCTATAAATGACTCATCAGCAGAAATGAATAACACTTCAGCAGAAACCAGCTTCTTGGAACTTTAACCCTTTTATTCTTTGTCCATGAATAACCCCTGTAGAATCTCTGCAATGATCATAACTTGAAAGCCATTAGGAACTGATAGAATGATATGTTTGCCACAGATTATTACCCCAAATCCTAACATTCCCCCTTGATCTGATGAGCAAACATATCAAATAATATCAGTTTTTCACACAAAAATTTATGCTGGTAAACAGGGAGATTTTTAGTGAGAATGTCTGCAGTTTGGTTTGAAGAGCCAATCTTCTTAGCACTTATAACACCTCTTGCAATTTTCTCCCTGATGAAGTGAACATCAATTTCAAAGTGTTTTGATCTTTCATGAAAAACAGGGTTGACAGCAAGTTGTAAAGCAGATTTGTTGTCACAAAAAAGATTAACAGGGAGATTGATATCAACTTTTAGATCTTTTAGGATTTTTTGAATCCAAATGATTTCACAGGCAGCAGTAGACATAGATCTATATTCTGCTGACATAGATCTATATTCTGCTTCTGTGGAAGATTTTGAAAGAGTGTTTTGTTTTTTACTTTTCCATGAGATCAAACAATTATTGAAGAAAACACAATAACCTGTGACAGATTTTCTGGTTTTCTTGCATTTGGCCCAATCAGCATCACTATATCCTTCAAGATGATTTTCAGAGTTGCTGAAATTGTACCTTAGACCTTTTCCTGGAGCTCCTTTTAGATATCTCAGAACATTGAGGGCACATTCCAGATGAGATTTTAAAGGAGAATGCATATATTGTGCCAGACAATGAACTGAGTATGAGATGTCAGGTCTTGTATGGGTGAGATAGATAAGTTTCCCAAGTAACTTTTGATAACCAGTGATGTTGACAAGCAAGGGGTCATCAGCAGTGGGAATGTATGGAAGCACAGAGTTGGGTTCCATAGGAGTGGACACAGGTTTACACCCAAGAAGACCAAATTCTTTGAGGAGTTCAAGACAGTATTTTCTTTGAGAAAGACAAATATCATTCCCAGTTTTTAAAACCTCAATGCCAAGAAAATATTTTAGATTTCCCAAGTCTTTGATATGAAATTTAGATTTTAGAAACTCTTTAAAAAGATTTATCTCATCAATACAGTTTCCAGTAAGAACAATATCATCCACATAAACAAGCAGAGCAATAAACTTGTTATTATCTGTTTTGGTGAACAGGGAGTGATCATTAAAAAAATTGAACAAAGTTATTTTCTTTTAAAACACTGACAAGTTTTTCATTCCATTTCCTGGGAGCTTGTTTTAGGCCATATAGAGACTTGACAAGTTTACAGACTTTATTTTTATTGTTCTCATTACAGAACCCCTTGGGAATGGTCATATAGATATCCTCATCAAGATCTCCATACAAGAAAGCATTGTTAACATCAAGTTGAAAAAGAGGCCACTTGTTTTTTACAGCTAAGGCAATAAGACATCTAACAGTAGACATTTTCACAACAGGGGAAAAAGTTTCATCATAGTCTATTCGTTCCCTTTGGTTGTAGCCTTTAACAACTAATCTAGCCTTGTATCTATCAACTTCACCATTGGCTTTATATTTGATTTTAAAAATCCATTTGTAACCAATGGGAGTTCTATTAGGAGGTAGATCAGTTATATCCCAAGCATGGTTTTCATTTAGGGCCTCAATTTCAGAATTCATAGCATCTACCCAATTACTATCAAGGATAGCTTCTTCATAACAGGTAGGTTCAATACTTTTATTAAGACTAGAAGCAAAGCAATAGTTATCTTTGTTAAGATTAGAGTAATTAACAACTTTTTCAACCCCATATTTGACTTTTCCTTCAACAATAAAGTCATTTAGATTACTGGGCAACTTAGAAACTCTAGTTGACCTTCTAGCAGTAGTGGCTGGCAAGCCTCTTTCTTGTTCAGCAGAATCGGATGATGTATCAGCATAATCAGACGATGCATCAGCAGGATGTGATTCATGTGATATGTTGCCCTCAGGGTGTGTATTATCATCTATAGATGTTGCAACTGGTTCATCAATCCTAGTAGGATGACTTACTACTGTGCTATCATCATAGGATGTCACTCTCCCTTCATCATTGGGACTTGTTTGTGAGTCAAAGAAATTTTTGTGGCTTAAATCTTTAGGCACATAAGTTTCAACAAAAGGTTTTGACACAGAATTTTTCATTTTGAATGGAAACACAGTTTCATAAAATTTGACATCTCTGGAATAAAAGATATTTTTTGTTTCTAGGCTCAAAAGTTTATAACCTTTTTTTTTCATTTGAGTAACCAATAAGAACACTTTTTTCAGACCTACTACCAAATTTGTCAGAGATGTTGAGAATAGTGGCATAGCATAAGCAGCCAAAGACTCTAAGGAGAGAGAGTGAAGGGTCATGCCCATACACAAAGAAGAAGGGGGACTTTCCAGACAGAACTGAAGAGGGCAACCTGTTTATGACATAGGCAGCAGTTAGAACACATTCAGGCCAAAGATATAGAGGTAATTCCCCCTGAAACATAAGGGATCTAGCAACATTAAGGAGATGCCTATGTTTCCTTTCTGCAATGCCATTTTGTTGTGGTGTATAAACATAAGAGGTTTGATGTAGAATTCCTTTTTCATGAAAGAATTGTTGAAGTTTATTATTGACAAATTCTGTCCCATTATCACTTCTAAAAACTTTGACATTGTGTTCAAATTGATTTGATAGCATATGAGTAAAGTTAACAATGAAAACATAAACATCATCCTTCCCTTTAAGCATATAAACCCACACCGCCCTGGAATAGTCATCAACTATGGTTAAAAAATATTTATAACCATCTCTGCTAGTGATTTTATATGGTCCCCAAACATCAAGGTGAACAAGTTGACCAATTTTAGTGGATTTATGTTCACTTAAAGGAAATGGTTCTCTGGTTTGTTTAGCTTTATTACAAGTATCACAGAGATGATCAGTTTCAGATGAACTATCAAATTTAAGAGTGGGTTTAAGTATGTGTAGGACTTGATCAGAGGGATGTCCAAGTCTTTGATGCCAGAGATTCTTAGAGACATGACAAACAGATATGCAGTTGTTAGAAGTAATCTTACATGTAGAATCTATATCAAATATATATAATCCATTGTATTGTTTACCAATCCCCACAATCCTTTTTTGATGTAAATCCTGTATATAGCAATTAGATTCATTAAACCCAACAAACATCTTATTGTCTCTAGCAATCTTATGAACAGATAGTAAACTAACATTGTATTCAGGAACAACAAGAACATCAAAAAGAGTTAGGTCATTATTGACCTTTAAATCACCAATTTTAGTAATTAAGGCCTGAGTACCATTGGGATGTCCAACAGTCAAGCCAAGATTTGAAATGTTAACAACATTGATTAAAAAAATTTCAGACACAGTCATGTGCTGATTTGCACCAGAATCAACAATCCAACCCAGAATGATGTTTCCAGATAAGGATTTAGTGTTGTTGTTAAAAAACTTGTTGAAGTTTACATTAAACTTGACACTGCCATTAAAGAAGGTTCCTGAAAATTTTTTACCTGCCAAGTTGGCATTAGCAGATGACACATTGTTGTCATTGAGGAGACTCATAAGTCTCGAGAGCTGTTCATTAGACAAGGAGACAGGAGCACTATTATCAGTGACACAATTGGTTTCAGCAGAAACATTGTTACTGCTGAAAGGTTTACCATTAAAATTTCTTTTAACATATCCAGCAGGATACCCAACAAGGTCATAACATCTATCAACAGTATGACCAGGTTTTTTGCAATTAGTACATTTGAGGTTCATGTTTGGTCCTCTGCTATTAGAGCTGTTACCATTATTAAAACCAGAAACTTTGTTATTAAAACCTCTTTTGTTATCAAAAAGTTTTCCACCATCAGAAGTTTTTGCAGCAAAAGCTGTAGCATTTGGTTTAGCAGAGCTATTCCCAGATGAGACGTTTCTGTGAGATTCTTCTCCAGAGACAACAGAGAAAGCAGTTTTGACATTAGGTAAAGGATCTCTAGTTAAAATATTGCTTCTGATGGGAACATAGGAGTCATCAAGACCCATAAGAAATTGCATTAACTTGATTAGCTGATTGTGTTTTTCAAAATGTTTTGCAGCCTCACAAGTGCAGGGAGGCAAGCTAATCATACAATCAAATTGTTTCCATAAAGAGTTAAGATTGTTATAGTAATCAGCAAGAGAGGACCCACTTTGACTAAGAGAATTTATGTTTTTGTGCAAATTAAAAATAGTTGAACCATCAACTTTATCATAGGTATCTTTAAGATCATTCCACATTTCATAAGCAGTTTTAGAATAAATAGCACCAGCAAATAATTCAGGGCTTAGAGAGTTGAGGATCCAAGTGACCACAACAGAGTTACAAGTATCCCATTGATTAGCAAGACTGGGGTTTGAATCATTTCTTATGCAAGTACCATCAATAAACCCCAACTTGTTATGGTTCCTTAAGGCAAACGTCATGGCCATACTCCATATTTTATAATTTTCAGTTCCAGTGAGTTTAATAGAAATAATGGGAGTACCATTGGTGTTATTGGGGTGTAAATACAAAACATCACCAAAGGATAAGCTTTTCTCAGTGGAACCACCACCACCAACATTATCATCACCAATAGCCATAATACAAACAATAAGACAGAGATAATAAGACAGACAAAGAATCACAGACATATATAATAATAAGAGTAAATAGACAAGTAAATCAGACTTTGCAATAAGAAACAACAAGCACCAAGCCTGTGGACTAGGGTAAACCAGAGCAGGTATTCGTACCACTCAAGGTGGCAGATCAAGATGTTAATCTACCCGTTTGCACCCACAGAGACTTAAGTACTGTATGTTTAAAGAGAAGATAAGACTTAGACTTACAGAGAAATATGCAGCGGAAGAACAAATCACAATCACCCTAGATTCACTTAGTCTAGGGTAAATTGTAAACAGAAGATAACCAGTGATTACGCCAATAGCAATAACCCCAAACCACACCTTTGTTGCCAAAGAGAATCAATGAGCCTGAAGCTCTGATACCATGTACGAAAGTATAGACAACACTAGATGAACAATAGAACCTTTATTCAGATCTAAGCTGCAATAGTCAGCTTAGATTAATAGTATCCAAATGTTACAAGATTAGATTAATGTCAATGAGACAATAATCACATGAATGTAAAGACAAGACAAGATCAGTGAAATGATCTGAGAGAAGAGAAGATAGTGATACAAAAGACTGCACACTCAAGTGTGTGTAACCCTAGATTAAGGGACATATTAAATAGGGGATTAAGTTACACTAAGACCCCTCTAACGGCTATAAATGACTCATCAGCAGAAATGAATAACACTTCAGCAGAAACCAGCTTCTTGGAACTTTAACCCTTTTATTCTTTGTCCAGGAATAACCCCTGTAGAATCTCTGCAATGATCATAACTTGAAAGCCATTAGGAACTGATAGAATGATATGTTTTCCACAGATTATTACCCCAAATTCTAACAATAATTTCCAATCGATCGTATCAACCGTTGTATGGCTACAAGCCAATCTTTGTTAAGAGACTAATCTTTATATATAATAAATGAAAATCTTTTTGAAAGCCATAAGCCCTACTTCTGACGTCATATATCACGTCACTATTCCACGTGGCCCAACCTTTTCACTTCATTCCGTATTTTTTTCTTTCCTCATATTTTTTACTAAGGTTATAGTAATATTTACCCAAAGTTTCTATATCAATAGCACACTTTTGATTATGGAATAACATCAAAGTTTCCAAATTCACAAAACTTTTATTCAAGAATCACGTCTAAAGATCATTTGATGTTTCTGATTACTGATACAGTTGATAAAGGTAAATAATTTATTTGTATTCATTTTTTTTAATACCCGATTCATATTGGGTTTTTTTTATTATGATGATTCATATTAGGGTTTTTGTTGTGATGATTCATTTTAAGGGTTTTGTTAGTTTGAATCTTTATTTTTAATTTGTATGATTGTGTGATTTGTGTTCATAATATATAAAGTTTGTGATTTTAAAAAACATTATCCTGTTCTTAATTTTAGATAATGCTTAAAAAAAAAATCAATTTTTTTTTTCTCATCTTCTTAATCGCCAGGCATCTGATTATGACGATATAGTGTTTTTTGTTGAATGCTATATGTCAAATTACTCTTCTTCAGTTACCCTTTATGTTGAGCAATGTGTTCTATTTTTAATACCCACCAAGTGTTTGTAAAAATGTCTCGCTCAATTAAGCACTTTTTTTTAATCAAGACTACTAAATTGATGCATTAGGAGGGACACTTTTTAAATTAACTTATTGAAATTTGGTGGCTTCTGATCACGTTGTATTGAAGTGTTTGGTCTCAAAATGCTACGGATGATGAATTTCAACCCATGAAAACTCATTATGTACTTATATTAGACTACAAGAGTAAGGGCTTTATAACTCTAATTCGAGCTTTAATAATGTTGTGAAATTTTTATGTGGCTTGTGAGTAACCATTCTGCTTATTTGTTTAAAGATATAAGCAAATGGATAGATTTTAAGTATAATTCTCTATTATGGATATTTGTTTCGATATGTCTTATAATATGCTACCTTCCCTAAAATGTGAATTAACGGTTAATGAGTTGATGCATTTTCTTAAAGTCTCGCGAGTCAGAGAGACGACTACTTCTTATTGGAATCATATTGATATTCGTAATGAAGTGATTTTGATTTTCTCTGTTATATTCTGGATGTAGTAATGTGATGAATCACTACTTCAAAAAAGTCAAAATCAAGATCTCTAATATCACTACTTCCTCGGTTCTTATTATTTTAATTTCATATCCATTCGATAAATATGATACAAAAACTTAATTCGATTTGTTTTGCTTATGCACGTTATTGCATCGTACTTATCACATTACCAGGTACTTGATTAGTCATCTCATCTCAAATGATGTAACTGTTTTGCCCACTAAGTGTTTGCTTTCATGCTAGAGTACGTGTTTCATTTGTTAGTTTTTATTCATGATTATTTGATTGGGGCTTTCTTGCAGACGACATTTGCAAAATGATGAGTGAATTAAGAATTTTATTCATTTGGAGATGGTATGTTGCAACTCTGTGGATGACTAGATACTTCCTATCTTTGGAATCTAGCCCTGAAACAAGTTGATGGTATATACATGTGACGAATCAACAACCATCTGGATAATATTTTAACAAAAGTCAAGAGGACAAGAGGTACTCTACCTTTTACCTTAATGTTTCGAAGACACCCACTTTGTAGTATTCTAATAACTATAGTATACTATTAGTCAAAGGAAAAATCACAACGTAAGTTTCCTATATCATGGATCAGTTTTAAATAGCCTTTGTTATAATCGTTATACTTGAATACGTAATTTCAACATGTGAGTTTACTAAAAATAATATTGAGAAACATTGCATTTGCTATAGTTGACAATTTCAACCTATTTACTTAAAAGTTGCATTTTTTTTACCAATGTTTTAAAAGTCGGGTTGACCCGACCGGTTAAACTGGAAACAGTTAATGTTAACCGGTTTGTTACCAGTCGGGTTTATGAGGATCAAAGACCCGGATTGAACCAACGGGTTTTACTTTTTCCTTTTTCAAATGAAACAAAACCAACATGGGTTAAACTTGACACACGGTTTTCGTTTCATTCTTTCTTAGTTAATGTCTCAGCCTCTCCTTTAAAAAAACACCAGCACAGTTTGCTTATTAAACTTTTTCCTATAAAAAACACCAGCACAGTATGAACTTGTTATAATATACATGTTTAGACTGATGAGAATATAACAGTTCCATGTGTGTTAAATAACATGATTTATTATAATTTTTTGGTGTACACAAAACCGGTTCAACTCGGTGGTTGAAACGGCAACACGGAGACCCGACGATGTGACCAGGTCGATTGAAAAACCGGGTTCTAAAACATTGTTTTTTACTATCACAAATGGGTCAAACAGTAATTTTAACTTAAATGGAAACGGGTCAAATGGGTCGAAATTTGCTAAACTTTACATTTAATGTTATGATATAGTTCTTGTATCGATGATAACACGTGAATATTTTATAAGTTTCTCCACCACTCTAAATGGGAAAAAAGTGATGGTAAACTTGACCCTTTACCCTACTACCAAGATGCATGTTTTGCTATACATTTGATTGTATAATCTTGCGGCTACATGTAAGATGGCAAACGCCAAAACTTAAAAGATTCAAGTGCATAGTTAGGCGGCATAATTTCTTTTCTATGCTGTACAAAATTGAAGTGCATAGTTATCATTAATTTGGTCACATTGTTATCCCTTGAATGACAAAAGATTTTTGCACCTATATACTTGGTAAGATCTAAAATCCAAAAAAGTGTAATGAAAGTAATTAAGAACTTATGAATCTTTTTGAAATGTCACGTTTCATTAAAAACATAATTCAACATCACTTAGTGATACATGATAAATATAATTTTTGGATTTTTGTATGAACTAATCAATGTTATGTTAATAAATTGCAGGTATGAAGCAACTATAAAAATATGTGTACTATTCGTTTTATTACGTCATTTTAATGTTAGTTTAGTCTTTTCTACCTTTCAAAAGGTGTATCAATTTTAGTTTTTAAGACTCTTGGTATATTCAGATTTAATATACTTTCTGTATACTATATGGACTCAAAAGTAATGGTTATATCAAGAATTTGTAATTATGATTTGTTTGTATAATTGTAACTAATTTATCTAACAATTGCTTCATAGTATCTTTTAGTTAGTTTTATCAGCTTATAATGCAAAATTTTAATTGCCACCCGCGAAACCCGCGGGTCTATAGTCTAGTTAGTATATATAATTTTAAGTAATACTTCAGTAAGGCATAATATTAGCATGTGGTTACTACATACATACACGTTGTGGTTTATCTGAATCTTAATGATGATGCTTATCTTGTACATTACTATATTGAACTGGAAATACGGTGAGTACTTTGGGAAATGACATTAAAAGTTTTTACTTTATGGAATTAAATGAAAGGTAACAAGTTTGCGTGGTTGAAGGAAGGTTTTCAAAAGTACTAGCTCATTCAGCTATAGAAGGTTGCTCCCTTATCTACATGACATAGGTAATACACACGCTTAAATCGGTTCTATATTTATTCATCTGTTCTTTCTATGTATTAGCACATCACCTAACTTGCATAATTTTAATGTCAGATTCTTCGAATTTTGAGATGGTTGATGCCAAATTGCCTAAATTTTTTTTGAAGTTGGGTGATAGTGCTCCTAATATGTGTTAACATGTGGCCTTCGATAAAGCCTTTTCCTGAGATTGTAAGGTTTCATGATTTCGGTATGAATGGAACAAGAGAGGTTGGGATACAAGACTTGTAACAGATTAAACAAAAGTTCACAATTGATAATAAGAATTCGAATATACAACTGATAAAACATATATTGGATTGACTGTGTTTTTATTTATAGACTTGACCTATTTATACTAATGAATCGGTGCCTTTGATACAATTAGTAAAGAGGCATACCGATTCCTGTAAAGTAAACGACGTGACACTTCTAAAACGGTTTATACCGTTATCTAAGACCCAGCCCAATACTAACTTGGGTTTAATACCGAAATTGCACAGATACATAACATACATATATATATAGGGTGAAGTTAAAATAAAAAGACAAATATCCGTAAAAAGAATAAAAAGATTTTTTTTTCAAAAAAAGTTCACGAAAAATTCCCAAAAAATCCCACAAGATCGGGTATGTTGGTGCATAAAACTTTTGTGAAAACATACATATTTAAAAGTTCAAACCTTTAGATTCAAAAATATTCAAATTCCCTAAATTTTTGAAAATTTCAAATTCCAGTTTTTTTTTTTTTTTTTAATCATACATATTTAAATAACTTTAAAAAGTTTCAAGGGTTTATAAGAATTTAAAACTTATGAAATAACAAAATTATAAAACTTTCATAATCGTACATATTAAAATTCATTTGCTCGCCACAAAAATAGTTATCGGGTAACCACCGTCGTATTACGCGAATACGATTCTAGTTTTTTACAATTTGTTTATATTAGTGTATGGTATTCGTTTCATGCGTCATTTACTATCGTCAAAGTTGTTCAGCACTAAAAAAAAAAGCAACCCAAAAGTCTCCATCCATAATTTAATTTTATTCCAGCCAATCAAAGTACCCAAAATGACATAATGTATTTCTGTTGTTTCCAATATCAAGCTAATTAGAGGCTCTTATATTTTTTTCTAAGAAAATGGCATCGTAATTTTTCACGTCAAAACTAATTCTGCTATTTCTTATTGATATTGCAGAAAATTTTCTAGTCCCACTTCCATAACAATTCGGTTTGGAAACAGAAATCAAATCAATCAAGTATATTGAGTCAGAAATAAGCAACGAAAGATCAATTGAATCTTATCCTTTTGCATAATTAACCAATCGATCCAGTATATATGTGAGATTCCTAGAATAATGATATCCGATCCTAATCTCTGGTACTACAAAACTGAAATCAAATCATCATACATCAGTTACTTGAGACCTTGAATCCATTACAAATAATCCATTTGATATTGAAATCAGATACGACGTAATAGATCGAAAAGAACGGTAGAATAACCTGATCAAATTCATTAAAATGTCAAAAAGATTACCAACAAAAATTACAAACATATTTTATAACAAATATGTTGGCAGTGGCATTGGCACATCTGAAAATCAAAAACCTTAACAAATATTATAACTAAAATCTGTAAAACAAAATATAAATCTATTAACAAAACTTTCGAAACTTGAAAAATATACGAATCTATAAAACCAACTTTCAAAACTAAAAACATATATAGATCTTTTAAAAAAAACACAAGAAAAACCTCAAATCTTGAACATTCCTTGAGATCTAAAAGTTGGGGTTTTCTATGGTGGTGGGTCTCGGTTGTGGCGACGGTGATGGGGGTCTCCGTGATGATGGTCGGGTGTGATAGTCGGCGGTAGCAACGATTTCTGGCGGCGGTCACTTTTTCCGGCAGGGTAGAGAGTGCTACTACGGCGGCATCGGTGGCACTAAAAAATACCAAAATTCATAAGATACACAGATCTACAAAAAAACCTTACAGATCTAAAGCAAAATCTATAGATCTAAAAAAAGTTAAAAACTTCATTGATATTCGTAGATTTATTAAAAAGAAAGTAAAAATACCTCAAAGCTTGAAAACCTTTCGGGTCGTTCCGGCGACACAAAAACATGGTGGAGCACAGTTTTTCCGGCGACTTTAGTTTCTTCCGGTGAGCGAACTTTTTCCAGTCAAAGAGGCGCCTGTAGCAAAGAAAAAACCAAAAATGTTAATATAGATCTATATAAATTTTTATAAAAAAAAAAAAAA
>BPTQ01000002.1:119353898-119616346 GCA_019973895.1 Chrysanthemum seticuspe | reverse complement strand
TGAAGTTTCGGATTTAAATGTGTGTGGTTTGGTTGTAGGTTAGGATTTTTTAATGGTTTGGTTGTTTTGAAATATTTGGATGGTGTGTTTGTTTATGGGGTGTGTAGGAGTAGAAGGGTTGGGTAAATGAAAATTTTTTTGTGTGTGTGTTTTTTGATATTAGAGGGTTGAGTGTGGGTTTGAGTTTATGAGAACAAAAACCTCAAAACCTGAAAAACTGTTGGAGATGTAGGGTGGTGGCGGGTGTCAGTGGTGGTACGCCTCGGTGGTGAGTGGCTCGGTCATGGTTGATCCGTCGGTGGTGGGGATGATGGATGATAGTGTTTTATTTTTGTTTTGGTGAGTGAGTGACTGAGAATGTTTTAGGAGGGTGTGTGTATTTAAGTGGAGTGGGATGGAAAGTGGTGTAAGTGAGAGTATTTGTTTGGGTTTGAGGTGGGAGAGTATTTGAGTTTGGGTGTGAGTTGGGAGATTATAGTTTTTTGTGTGTGTGTTTTTTTTAAAGTAAATGGGTTGGGAAGATGAGGATGTGTGGGGTATTTGTTTGTATGGTAGGTTTATAAAGTTTTGTTGGTTTGGTAATTTTTTAGGATTGGATGTTGGTTTGGTGTGTGTAAATTTAGGCTTTGAAGTAGGGTTGGATGGCTGAATCTTAATTTTTAGGTTCGGAGTTAGGAGTAGGATATTCATGCTTTATAAGTAGTATAGATATATATAAAAGTTATTGCATTACAATTATGATTTTTGTGCATCAAAGTTATAAGTTAATGCATCATGCATTATAGTTGATGCACTTAACTATTAACTATGATGCCGCCGTATCCTTAATTATTGTGTCTACCCATAACTTACTGCTATCGCTTCTTTCATATATATATTTTTTGGTTGAGTTATTTCTTGATGTTTTTTGTTTGGTTATTTCTTGACGGTGTTGTTTCTTGATACATGTTTCAAAATTTTTGTGGGTAAGTTTGTGAATAAAGATTCATAATTTGAGGTTCGATTTGGTTGTTTCAAAGTTTTACGGCTTGAGTTATGTCGACACTTATCGTCTCTATAACCTTTTTGAAATTTTTTTTTTTTTTTTTTTTTTTTTTTTTTTTTTTTTTTTTTTTTTTGGAACGGCAATTTATTAAGCTAGCAAGGAGCTAGATCAAACAGAAATAAGATAAGGGTTCTTAAGCCAATCGTCCCATTTGAGCGATGCTTTACATCTATACTTACACCAACTAAAAGACAACGACACTAAATTATCAAGAATTAACGCCTTCTTGGGGATCTTGTTATCAAACAGGAGCTTGTTTCTGAAATTCCAGATTGACCACCATAAACCATAGAAAACACCTTCCATCATACTTTTCAGCTTATTTGGGAGCCGAATTGACACCATCCATGTGCGCCATTCCTCGTAAGATCTCACATTCTCGTAGTCGACATTCCACCAAGATGTTACCTTGCGCATGAGTTGTTTAGCCATGACACATTCAAAAAATAAGTGACTCGTAGTCTCCACACCTTGATTACACACGGGACACATTATGGAATCAATGTCCATACCTCGACGTGAGAGATTAAATCTCGAAGGCAACGCATCAGTTTTTATCTTCCATGCTGTGATGTTCACCTTGTTTGGAACGGATTTGACCCACCTGGTATAACTACCTACCTCCTGAAAACGCTTTCCATCAATAAGCTTGCAGATAGAAGAGACCGAGAATTCCCCGTCACTCTCAAGCGACCATTGATATATGTCTTCCCTAGGCAGCAAATTAGTATCCTGCAAAATATCCAGTAAAGAATTAAGTTGTGATTCTTCAGCTCCACTTCTTACTTTCCTTCTGAAAGAGTCGTCAAGGTTTGGACCCGACATTTTCATTCGGACTGTCGCTTTTTTAAGCGTCTAAAGGGCATATAACCGCGGGAAAAGGTCTTTAATTCTTCCACCTATATACCATTTATCTTCCCAAAACAACAAAGAATCTCCATTCCCCAGCTTGACTCGAATCAAGTCCTCCACATTGATACCCTTTTCTTTCAAACGTTTCGCCTCATTAACAATCGTCGTCCAACAAGTTTATCCCCCAACTGTCACATCCCCAGCGAGCTTACCATCATCACCATGGATAGCTTTGATAACTCTAGACCATAATGAAGATTTTTGGGAGTAAAAGCGCCAAATCCATTTAAACATGAGGCCTCTATTTAACGCATATAAGCTTGAAACCCCTAAACCCCCTTTATCCTTAGACGTTAACACATTATCCCACTTCACCCATGACGCTTTACAACACTTATTATCTTGACCACTTCACCCATGACGCCAACCCTTTTTGAAATATGTTTAGCTGAGTCCGATATACATGTTTACTTTGTTTACTTTTGGATCTAGAATTTGAATGGGACATGTTATTTAGACCTTCCCATAAAGGGGTTTTGTGAGGCCCTGTGCATTCTAGACTTGTACGGTGTGCATCGCGGGTTTCTACATTTTTTGCCAAAACCCTTTATTGTCACATTATTGGGGTTTTTAATAACATAACCCAATTTGAATTCTCTACGCCTATATTAAGATGACCAAAGTACAAAAAAAAAAAGGGACCCAAAAAGCTGCTAAAAACTAAAAAGCATTATAATTTGTATTCTCGATATAAATGTCATGCTTCAAGGTAGTAAAAAAAGTTGAGCTTTGATACATGGGTATAACTAAAAGATCACTAAAAAATACCTAATGCATAAATGAATTATACAGTACTGTTACTGTACAATTCATTTATGCATTAGGTCTCCTTTAAACCTCTTTAGTTAGGTCCATCTATCATTTTTCAAAAAAGTTATTGGTAGTTGTCAATTCAAACTTTAACAAAGTCTAAAATAAAATTATGTATCATGTGACATTATTGATCTTGCCAAATATTTCTTAACTCACAACAAATTACAATAAAAAAAAAATAATAACAAAATGGACGCACATGGATGCACCAATATAAATGATGCAACAAGGTAAAAAAATAGAAATTCTACATTATTAAATATTGTAGACTTGTAGTATAGGATTTTAGGGAAACTTGTGAAAAGAAATGTAAACCATATGTATATTTGCAATGAAAATATCGAGAAACAAAATTGAACTATCACAACAACAATAAACCCAATCCCGCCGAGACAGGTTATAGGGGAGGTAAAATGTAGACAGATCCTACCCCTACTCCCGGGTAAACCCGAGGGTAGAGAGACTTCCAACGAGACCTCTGGCAAGTGCAGGTGTGCGGGTGATAAAGGATAGAAAAAGAGCACAAGGCAGACTAAAAAAGGCATAAACGCAAGAAAAGAACGCAGGCATGGCAGAAACACAAAAGGACACCGCGCAAAAGCAAAGGCAAAAGAGCACTAAAAAAAAGAAGAAGAAAAAAAAAAAAAGGCCAGGACACCAAGAAAAGCAGGCCAACCTAAAGGGGCAACGCAGAGTAAAGCTAAGCAGCAGACGGGACCTAGCGCCAAGGCTAAACACACGCAGCACCAAAAACCAAAATGCAAGGAGATAGAAAAGCATGCAAACCTAAAGGAACAACATAAAGCAACGGCAAGAAACGCACTGGGACTAAAGCTACGGCAAAGCAAAAAGGCCAAAAAAAAAAAAGAAAAAAGAAAAAAAAACCGCAAGGGGCCATGCAAGAAAGAGACGCCTAAAAGCCAGAAACAACAAACTAACAAAACAAACAAAAGCCACTGAGCTCCTAGCCTAGCTACCCGCAAATCCTAATTGTATCTCTCCACCCTTTCCTCTCTGAGGTCATGTCCTCGGTTAGACGAAGCTCCATCTTGTCAAAAAATATAACAAATAGTAAAAGATGCTCGCATTATGGGATTTTGTCTAATAGTATTCAGTACAGTCACTCAAACTAAAGTGAAAACAATGCTATGCTTGAATGAATTTGTGGTTCAAGTTTGAATGTCATTATGTACTATCAATGTTTTGAAACGGGGGTTAATCCGGTCGGGTTAACCGGTTGAATCGGTTTCAGCAAAAAAAAAAGGAAAAGAAAACGTGTTTTTATAAACATGTTAACATGTTAGACCTGACGGGTTTTAAGTGACTCGGGTCAACCCGGTTCTCGAAACCCAACCAGATTTGGTTTTTTTCTTTTTTTTTAAAGAAAACCGGGTTGACCCGATGATCAAACTGGTTGAACTAGGTTGACCAGGTGGTCGAATCAGTTGACATGGTTGAAAAAATAATTCTTTTAAATAGAAATCGGGTTGACCTGACAGTCGAATCGGTAAGCCGGTGACCCAGTAAATCGATCGGGTCAATTAAAAACCCGATTTTCAAAACATTGTGTACTCTGCTTGAATGTATTATTCTTACAATCTTTGTCAATACTAGAAGTTTTAATAGTGATGTCAGAAAACAAAGCAACCATGCCATTAGAAAAGCAATTCTTGTAATAGGATTCCCTACGCTACAAATATATTAGCTTGAAAGAAAATCATTTACTATAGAAATTTGGTCGAAACTGAACACAACTGAAGCTAGGATACAAAAACGTATTACCGGAAAATGATTCACTTACGCTACAAAAACAATCCTTTAAAAAAGTTAGTCACCGTCGAAATTTTGGTCAAAACAATCCGTTGAAAAAGTTATTCACCGTTGAAATTTGTTCGAACTATAAACAGCTGCCGCTAGGTGCGGGTACTTGGCTACTGTGTACACACACACACACACACACACACACACACACACACACACACACACACACACACACACACACACACACACACATATATATATATATATATATATATATATATATATATATATATATATATATATATACCAGTGTTGGGATTACGTGTAACTATTATTCAAGTGTCGGTCATTAATATTGTAATAGGTTGCTAATTAGGCTTATATGTTTGTAATTAGTGCGAGGCTTATGTAGTAAGCCCATGAGCCTATGGTTAGTCCCAAACGAAACATAGGAAGGGACTAGATGTGTTGCCCTAGCTCCCTTGCCTATAAATACAATGTAAACCCTCTTAGGAGGGTGTTGGTTATTCTCATTTATGCATATCGTTTAGTTATTATTGTGTGTGTGAAGTTCCGACCTTTCTTTCCTTCATCTCTTTCTATTTTACATCTAAGCATACTTGTGTGATCATATCATGGTGACCTAAAAGTGGTATCAATCGCCTACTAGTTGTTTGAAACGTTTTTGTCGAAGTTTTTTTGGTTATAGTAAAGTTCCCTCGTTCATCATTTCTTTCTTACGCGTAAACTTTAATTTTAGCACTCCTATCTTGAAGCTTGGAAATTTTTAAGGTTATTATAGTGTTTAGAATCTTAGTTTTGGCCAAAAGTTTGAAACTTTACGCGTTTCTAATCATTTTTCACTTGTTTTCTTTATGTTCATCACGTTTTACGAATAAGCAGAAACTTCACTTTGGGTGTTAAAGTTCAAAACTTTCTTGTTATTTAAGTGTTATTGAAGCTATTTCATCAAAAGAATCAAGTGTACAACGCGTTTTAGAGCAAAAAAAGTCATTTTGGTAATTTCTGGTGAGTTTACGAATAAGCTGAAACCCTATTCTTGCGAGTAACAAAAACCTTGATCTTACGAATAACAAGACCCTAATCTTACGAAAGCTTTACGAACAAGCAAGAGTTTACGAATAAGGAATCTTACGAAGAAGAAATCTTCTTCAGAATCTTCAAAGTTATTCTTGACTCATTGTTTCCCTTGCTTGGATAAGCTTGTGAAACACTTCGACTTGTGGATATCTTTCTTAATTGGACAAGTTTGAAATATTTTGGTTTTTTTACCTATTCTTATGAATAAGGTCTATCCTTACGCGTAAAGACTTTACGACTAAGATTATATCTTACGAATAAGGTTCTTTATTAATAAGGTTTGATTTTACGACTAAGGTTACGTATAAGCCACAAAGTTGACGCGTAAGATCATCTTACGAGTAAGAGGAGGTTTACGAATAAGAACCAGTTTAGAAGTAAGCACCATTAACCTTACGACTAGGGAGTTTACAAATAAGACCACTTTCAACAACAAATCATGTTTTAATCGTCTACAAATATCCATCATCAACATAAGTTTAAAGATGTCTCAACCACCATATTCCAACTACTTTCCTCACCAATATCCTCAGCAACAACAACAATATCCTCAACAACAATTCCCGCAACAACAAAAACAAGTTTATCAACAACAACAATCATTTGCACAACCACAACTACAACAATTCCCTCAACAACTCCCTCCACAACAACCTCAATTTTTAAACTACTTTCAATATCCCTTTCCACCTCAATATGCTATGCATACATCAACTATGACACGAAAGGAACCTCATTGGTTTTCAAAGATGTGTGAGGCTATCAGCAGCCAACAATCCATTCATGAAGCTGGATCTCTTGATAGACCTCCAATGCTCACTCACAGAAACTATGTTCAACGGGTCAGTCCAATGCTCACTCTCTTGATAGACTTCCATGTCCCTAGCCAATTCTTTTTCGTGGAAAGTTGCTTTACTAGCAAAGGCTTCATAAAGATAGAAAGGTCGTTGGGGACCTATAAAGTCTTTATTAATCCAAGGTCCATATCTAGATGGCGTTCTATCCAACCTAATCTCATGGGGGATTTCCTCTTCCTTTTAGTAAATATGCTTTTTGACATCGTAAATTGACCTAGCCATCCCTTCTCCTACCACTATTTTAGACATCTTACAATCAATGATGGCACTAGCGGTAACTAAGAATCCCCTTCCTACTAACAATGGGCATGTCGGGTCCTTATGCATGTCTAGCACATGGAAATCCGCCAAAAGAGTCAATTCTTCTACGTGTACTACCATGTCTTTTATTATCCCTGCCGGATATGCAATACTACCATCTGCTAGACCTAAGATGGTTTCCGTTGGTTCTATCTTACCTAAGTTAAGGCTTCTATGGAGGGACAACGGAACAAGATTGATGCATGATCCTAAGTCGGCTAGAGCATCGAGAGGTTTGGAAGTTCCAAGCCTACATGGAAGAGTGAATAACCCAGGATCGTCTAACTTTTTAGATAAATTATTTTGCACAAACGCGGACCCATGTTTTCCAAGTTTTAGTTCTCGCTCATATTATTCTTTTAAAGCATTATAGTAAGGTGCATGAGCTAAGACTTCAAGAACCGATTTTTCTTGGTGGAGGTCCTTGTACTCCCCGTCTAGATTAGGTTTGGGTTCTTGGTTAACGGGTTTCTCAAGAGTGGATTGTACCAATGGTGCGGGTCCTTGGTACCTCATTTGGGATCGCTTGGAACCCTTGTTGATAGCATTTACCGATTTTTCCTTTGGGTGTGAGGGGCATGGATGCGCACTCTCCCATGGTGAACAAGAACATGAAGTTGATGAAATCGAATTCACTTTTGGGTTCTTTATAGTATCACTTGTGAGTGCTATAATTTCCCGGTCATTGAAGGATTTTAAGAGGGCGTCAAGCTTGTTTGTCATCTCACCTTGTCGTTGCTTGAAATCGGCTTCAAGCTTAGTCAATCGATTTTCTTGAAATAACATGAATCTAGACGCAATTGCCTCAAGACTAGTGGGGTTCCCGGTGTTTGAAGGGTTGAACCTATTAGGTGGACTAGATGAGCTTTGGGGTGGGTTTGAATTTTGGTTCCACTTAAGGTTAGGTGATTCCTCCATGAGGGTTATAGGAGTTTCCTAAGTTGTTTTGTTCGGGCTTGAAAGTGTACCACTTCTCTCCCGCTCCGTCGGTACGTGTTGAGGCGTAGTCCGCAAAAGCTTGTTCGGGGAGTCTTGTGCAATCACGAGTGTCGCGGGGACCACTACACAACTCACAAGGTAGAGTGATTTTTGTCGGAGCTCATTAGGAATTTGACTTGATCTTCAAGCTCGAGCATCCTACGGTCGGAAGGTTGTGAGTCAATGGGAGGCAAGGAGATTGCCTTTACGGTTTTGGGCAACTCACGGGGGTCATTACAACTTTCGTTGTCATAAAGAGCAAGGTCCTCTATTATACCCAATGATTCTACCGCGGTGAGATCACTAAGTTTACCACCGGCCGCTTGGTCAATGGATCGCTTAGTTGGGAAGTTGACATGATCATAAAAGAGTTGGACTTGAAGCCAAAGATCAATGATGTGATGAGGGACTCTATGGAGTAAGTCCTTGAATCGAGTCCATGCTTCGTAGAGAGATTCACCTTGACGATGTTGGAACATCAAGATTTCATTCCTAAGGCTAGTAGTTCTCCCCGGTGGGAAAAACTAGGCAAGGAAACAAAAAGTGAGATCATCCCAACTTGAGATGGAGCCGGTGGGAAGTCGCTCAAGCCAATTACTAGTTTGGTCCCGTATAGAGAATTGGAAGAGACGCAAGCGCGTGGTCTCCCGAGTAGTAGCATCGAGGTCGATGGAATCGACGATTTTAAGGAAATCCTTAAGATGCTGATTAGGATCTTCTAAACGAAGTCCATGGAATGCACATCCGTTTTGCACCAACCGGATGGTGTCGGATCGAAGGGTCGTAGTTTGGGCTTGGTCGGGAAGCTCAATGGTGTTTCTATAGCCTAGGTGGCTTGGTCTTGAGTATTCACCAAGAGTACAGCCTCTTGGCAGGTCATTTGGTGGTGGGTTGATGAGTGGTGGTTGATTATCACCTTCCATGATGAAAAGTGATGGGATTACTAACTAAGGTCACGAAGAAGGGGTATAGACTACGAGGAACCTAAAACTTGAGAAAAAAGCTTACTTGATAGGAATCAAGCAAGGGAACCTAAACGAGGTGGACTCCTAACTAGCTATTCTATTCCCCGGCAGCGGCGCCAAAAACTTGATATGCGTACAACGCGCGTTCGGGGTCAAAGGAACTTCCTTTTCGTCGAGCAAGTTTTTCAGCACCCTAGGCAGTGAACCTAATCGTTGTAGTGTAGTATTAGGGTAAGCCTCGGGAATTGATATCGTTCTCTAGCAGAATAGGAATGCTAGTGAGAAATTACTACGCTAAGGTTGGGGTTGAGGAAGATTATTTGTTATTCTTTTTTATATTTCTTAGAGAATTGAAAGGTACGAATCTCGGGGTATTGGAATTGGGGGGGGGGGGGGTGGTATTTCTACCGATTACTCTACTTATCTAATTATCTAATTAACTAAGCTAAGGTGAGGGTAGTCTATGTCTATTGTTGTGTGCTCGTATGATGATTTAAAGATGTGTTTACCTCGATGCTACTACTCCCTAGTTATCTCCTATTGATGGTTGAATTGTCACGTCCTTATTCTTAACGTGTTGTGTCTTCTAAGGTCGTAAGGTATGCGTTTTTCCCTAACTCTTTGAGACTCCCTTAAGGTTATTGCCTACGAAATCTCTAGGATTCATAAACTAACTCTAAGGTTACCTTTGGATGTTTAGCCTACAATAACTCTAGGTGATTAAAACCACTAATGTTCACAAAGATTACTCAAGCATTAAAAACACAACGAATGACCTATCGCAATACTACGTCAATCACAATTAAGATAAGAGACAACCAATCAATATTCAATACCTAGGTTTCATAGATCTAAGCAAACACACAAGTAAATTAGCCGAACATGGAAAACATGCAAGCATACACACAAACAATTGAAGACATGATTGAATTAATGAAGTAAATCACTTATCTTGTTGTAAAATAGGGTATGAAACCCTAAGACACTACCCAAGACAGCCAAAGTTCGATTTAGGTTTTACTCCACAAAACTACCTCTTTAAAAGTCTGAAAATTCGAATTCTATATATAGAGTTACAACATGCGACGGCGTCACTCTTTATTTTTGACGCCGTCGGATCGCCGCCATTAGGTTTTTGTCTTGGCCACGTCAACTTTGTGACGGCGTCACCTTATGGTTGTGACGCCGTCGGCTTCATCTTATGACGCCGTCGGGATCCAAATCTAGGCCGTATGAGTTGTGACGCCCTACTCTTTAAAACCTGATGCCGTCAAGTGCAAAATATCAATTTCGCTACTGAGTCGTCACTAAGCGTGTTGCGACGGCGTCGCCCTTTGGCTGTGACGCCGTCACCTTCAATTCCAGCAGCTTGAGTGTCTTGATCTTGACTTTGGCCATTTTCTTCATATATTCGCGCCTTTTCGTCCGAATAAGTGTCATTCCAGCAATTTGCCTTCAAGAGACCTAAAAAGTGAAAAGGAACAAAATTAAGCAGTAACGGATATAAAAGTGGTTGATTAAGGGCTTAAATGACCCCTCAAAAGTGTACCTTTTAAATCCTTATCACCAAATCAGGCCCAAAATAACCAAGAAAAGAGTCGTTTATGCCTAATATTTGTTGGTTTCTTGAGTTTATGCATGTACAGGTACGGATATGACAAAACAGACAAAAGAAAGCCAAAACCAAAGAAAACCAAGCACGAGAGAAAGAAGAAAGCAAAAGCCGATGCCGGGATGCTATTATGTGGGATTTGGATGCTCAAAAAGTCAAATTACGGATCTCGGGACATGTTTTGGGAAGTTTTCACATATTCACCTTTCATTTCACCAAATGACACAAAATACCCTTCATTCTCCCATACTTACCATTTATACCTTCACCTTTCATAATTTACAAATTTGGTCCTTGTTATTTTAAAATTCATGAATGGTCCTTTGTGTTTCAATCCGGATACAATTTAAAAACCAAGTCCAAATCCAACGATACTACACCTATTGTACAGCCCAAGCCCAACTACAAATAAAACAACCCAATTACACCCAGTAAAACCCGGTCAATTCTGTAACATATTGGATTTCACAAACACATCAAACCATGATGATAGAGGGGAGTATACTTTGGGTTTTAGAGAGACAAAGTTTAGAGGTTTAGGGAACTTAGTGAGAGAAAGTAAAATCTTATTATGGGCTCCAACCCTCTACCTTGGGAGGTAGAGGGTATTTATAGTATCATACATAAAACGCCACCTACAGGCTGTGGATCAGGCATACAGTAGGTAAAGACCCGTCCGTCCTCCACGGTGTTACTAAACTAAATACTAACAAACATTAAATAACTACGACTACGAGCTTTCTAACGATTACATATACTTGAGGTGACCGACACTTTAATAACTGGATTTACTAAATCCTAACAATCTCCCCCTAAGGGAGGTCACCTCAAATTACATTGAATACAAACAGATATTACATTGAGATTGTTCTTGGATTCTTGTTAAAGTTCTTTGCTCTGTAGCCCGTAGTCTTTGATTCTTCATGTTTTGCATGTTTGGTTAAACCGAGTGGAGGTCTTTAACTGATCCACGTGATAATGAGTTTTAATCCAGCTTTGAGATCATCAGCTACCATAAATCTCTGACTCTTCCTTTGTAGTGTTGACACTATGTGATGTTGTGACTTTTGGACCGACATGCTCACATTCTGGATCATGATTCCTTCTCATCAGAGTAGCGAAACTTTTAGTTGATTCATGATATTTGCAGCGTAACAGAAGCATGGAGTGAGAATATCAAAGTCGTTGATGCATTTATCATGTTTTTTTTAGAGATGAATGTGTTGTGTGAGCATGCGGCTATGGATTGACCTCTCCATTCTGATCAGCTGCAAACGTCGGGTGTATCTGCATACAACAGTTAGCAATAAAGCGCACGAAAGTGTCTTTGATAACTTTCGTTGAATTGAGGTACAAGGCCCACGGTTCCCCGTTGATCGGTACAAGTACTGCCTGTGATCAGGTATAATTCCGAAGAATTTCCTTGACAGGGTTTCGCAGCTTCTCTAGCGGTTCTTAAACCGGAACGTCTCAAAGAAGACAACACGGAGTGAGTGAACCAGCGAATTTGAGATTCACTGATTGATGAAAAGAGATTTGAAAAACAATCGTGTACTGCTTAATAAAGTATTTTTGCAATACAACGAAGGTTTTAAGGAAAATCAATTATCAATCATAAATACCTTTTATTTTTGAAATATTAATACACAGTCGATGTGCTAGAGAAAAGAATTTTAAACACAACGACCGGTTTTTCAAAGGTATCCGTCAATCCATCACCTAAACCAGGATTGATTCATAATTTTGAATCGCCCCATTGTTTCTGTTCAGTTGTCACATGGTAGATCTATTGGATAGATCTCACATGCCACCTACCAACAGCTTGTTTGATGTTGGCTCTAGAAGGCTTTCCATCTTCATTGTGAATATGTTTGCATATCACTCATATGTTCTGGCAATACCACAAGGATAATGCGTAGGACTCTTAAAATATAATCTTTCTTTCCATATTGTGTGAAACAGATAGTCTTCATTGACAGTGTCCTAATGAGATTTATTAGATGATCTCGTGGCTCTAGACTCAATTGTGCACATTTGGTTCCTATGTCGGAGACTAGGGAGAGGGTCTCCTCCTTCAATATCAACAATCTCTATGAGAAAGTCGATAGATAATGTAGGTTACCTGTGAGAATGAAACAAGTCCTTTTAAGAGAAACTTGAGTAGCTTGGGAAGTTTAGTGTAGTGCGTCACTAGGTCCATGACGTCTTGTCTTCAATACCGGTGTTACCTTTGTAACAACCAGTAGCATATGTATTGAACCCGGTATCTGCCCTAAGGTTGAATAATTGGAGGGCTATTTCTTTTCACCCTTTTCACATTAATTTCTTTTTCATTCTTCAACCCTTCAGTGCTTACCGAGACTTCATTACTAGAACATTGTTGGGTTTGTTCCAGTACTAGCTCTGTCTCTGTAGGCACTCTTCCCATATTCTCATTTTTCTCCTTTTTTCATCATACCTAAGGACTTCTACACTATCTAGTGGATTGTCCATGGGTAGATACCTCCGGCTCTGGCGGGATCGTGGGAACAAATACCTAACCTAACCATCCTTATATCACCATACATAAAGTAAATTTGGTCGGTCTTTTTGGTATTGTTCATCTGCCATTGGAACCAATTGAAAACCATTTGAAAATCAATCCAGATACTTGTGATATATTATCAAAGCATTTTGTACCTGAATTGATTTTGATATTTTAGAAAAGAGCTCCCCCTCAACATGTGCATCATATATTTGAAATCATTTTGGCACATGGAGGCAAGAGAAAGAATTCAATTCATTGATTAACATTTTCTAAAAATATCTACATCACTTTCCCGATCAAGATTAGTATTTTTCATACTTAGTTGAAGATATTTTTGGGAAAGAATGTGGTTTTCAAAAAGTTGCTCCCCCTCAATATGTGCATAGAGATTTGAAAGTGTTTTGCACATATTAGGGAAACCTGCACTTTGAAGCAAATCAATCACGTTTCAATCCTTTTTAGTTTGAAATAGATGCTCCCCCTCAACATGTGCATGGAAAATTTGAAATCGTTTGGCACATGTAGGGAGGAGAGCTTTTAAATCACTATAAAACCATTTATCGAATTATCAGTTTAAATCCAATTTAAATCACAAATTCTCCCCCGATTACAATTTTCAAATTATTTGAGATTTGTGGTCTCTGTAGATTTAAATTGATTTTGAAAGCTTTTGAGGAGAATTGTAACTTTCTTATGAAAACATTTAACCGATAAGGATCAAATCTGAGACTTTAAACTCCAAAGATTAAACATTCTTGAGTATCTTTTGAAAACATGACATAAGCCTTGGTCTAAACCAATTGTATGACAAATAACCCTTTGATTTAATTGAAATCATTCTCCCCCTCAATCAATGACATAAGTTGTTGATTGAGAGATAGAGATTTTGACAAATGTCAAGTCCAGATGATTTTCAAAAATTGAGTCCGAGTTATTTTTATTAGTTTTCATTAGATAACAAATATTTTTCAGAAGAATTAATAGAAGGAAAAATATTTGCGAAGGAAACATTTGTCTTTTTAGTGAAAAACATTTGTTTTTAGAATCAGAGCATGAGATTTGAAAAATAAGATAAAGTATAGCTCTGTTCTTTCTTTAAAAAACGGGGTATAGTCTGAAATGACTATAAACCTTGGTCTTTCTTACTCTCAAAGATTTTTTTTTTATTTTTTTTTTAATATGTACATTCGAGCTTCATCTAAATACCCGTGTCACTCTTTGAATGACAACACAAATACCGTAGATGAAATCGAATAAAAGAAAAGATGGGAAAAATATTTTTAGCTTTTTCAAAGATTTTCTGATTTTTTATGGATTTTTTTTGAAATTTTATATTTTTCTATTTTCTTTTGTGGGTTTTATAATTTTGTATTTTGCTTTTTGAATAAATATATACAAGAGATGGATGAAGAAAAAACTTTTACTCCTCTTCTTGTGCGATTTGTTTGGTAAAGCGATTTGTTTATCTAAGCAACTTGCTTATTTAAGCGAGTTGTCCATTTAAGCGATTTGTCCTGTTAAGTGACTTGTTGGTTTAAGCGATTTGTGTGTTTGAGCGATTTGTCTACTCTAGCGACTTGTCAACTTAAGCGATTTGTCATTTAAAGCGATTTGTGAACCTTTGCGACTTGTCAAGTGAGCGATTTATCTTTTGAGACTTATTGTTTCTTCGTGTTACGTTTTACGGTTTTCTCTTGATTTAGTAAAATCCCGTGAAAGAATCTATTTCCCAGTTTAATCTAAGAGTTGTGAAATCCCGTAGAATCTGTAATCATGTCTACAATCACCTCTTCAGTTACTGATGATGTACAAGTGCAGGATCAGACACTCGTCCTCCCATGCTGGACACAACTGAATATGACTCTTGGGCTCAAAGGATTATCTTACTAAAGTCAATTGATGAAGGACCATATCAAGTTGAGACTACCAGAGACATTCTTGAAACTGCTGCTGATGGTTCAGTAATATTAGGATTGGATAGACCAAAGACGTATGATGAACTGACTGATAAGGAGAAGAAGAGATATGACGCTGACATCAGGGCTTCAAACATCATACTTCAGGGTTTACCTAAGGACATTTACAAGCTGATCAATCACAACATTGAAGCTAAGGCAGTTTGGGATAAGTTAAGATGCTTCTCTCTGGTTCTGAATTAACTAAAGAAGACAGGGAGTCTCAGCTGTATGATGACTTTGAGAACTTTAAGATGCATCCAAGGGAAAGTGTCACTGAATATCATGTAAGATTCCACAAGCTTGTGAATGATATGAGGAATATCAAAATGACAATGCCAAATATTCAGCTCAATTCAAAGTTTGTAAACAACATGAATCCCGAATGGCACAAATTTGTCACTGCAGTCAAGCTAAACAAAGGTTTGAGGAACACCAACTATGAACAGTTGTATGCATATCTGCTCCAAAATGAGAAGCATGTTGTGTTTGAACGAATGATCCTTGAAAAGTTCAACAACAATACTGGAAATGCAAGCTCCTCAAATGATTCAACTGCATTCTACACTAATGTAGGAATAACTACCAAAGCATCTCAAGTCATACCAACTGGTAATGGTAATCACAAACTCATTCCAGATCTAGGGTATAAGCCTCCAGATTCAGACACATTCATGGAAAATCTTGTCAATCAATTGTCTCTCATGGTTAGGCAAAATCAGAACCTCACTCCATACACCAACAATAACCTCAGAACAACATCCAATCCCCACAATCAAGCTACTGTTAGAGATGGAAAGGTAGTGGTGGAGACTGTGCAAGGAAGGCAGAATGAACAAGGTATGGCTGGAGCAGGTTATGGAAATACTGGAGTAGGTAGAGGATTTATGGGCAATCAGAATCGAGGAAGGATCATGACTCAAGGTCAAGGGAAGCCAATCAAGTGTTACAATTGTGGTGGTGAAGGACATATTACAAGGAACTGCAGATCTCCAAAACGTCCACAAAATGCAGAGTACTTCAGGGACAAAATGTTGCTGGTGCAAGCTCAAGATAATGGAGTGATGCGCTCCCGAACAGTCAAGCTTTATCACTCAAGCCTGCCACTTGTGAATGGCAGACCGTAATCAGCTTAAAACGGTTCAGGCACGAACTCAATGAAGATCTGAGGAGTATAGGGTCTCCCCGGGTCGTTATGTCCCAGCGAGCTATGCAATGGATTATCAAACGTGTAGTGATCGAGGAATTTGAACGGAAAAGGAGATTATGATATTGATTATAACTACAGAAAAAGCCAACAAATTACAACGGCTTAAATGCAAATTAAAGGAAATTAAAAAGATAAAATCTATTAAATAAACGCTATCACTATATTTAAAATGATGTTTTTGTTTTTATGTTTTTATAAAACTAAATTAAAAACTACGCGACGTACAAGTAAAAACGTGAAACTAAATCAATATTAACCCTAAAAATATGAAAATGATATTTTTACAAACCTAATGATAAAAGAAAATATTTAGAAAAAGGAAATAATTTTTATAACTAATTATCTAATTATTATTAATTAAAAACTATTTTTAACTATTTAATAATTACCTAAAATACAAGAAATTAGGAAATAAAGCTAGAAAAATAAAATTAAGACTTAGAAAAATCTAAAATATCAAAATAGATTTTTCAAAACTATTTTTGTATTTTTCTGATTATTTTTCTATTTTTTATGAATTTTAAACTATTAAAAACTAATTAAATTACTAAAAATTACAAAATAAACTATGAAAAATCTGGAAAATTACTTTTTTTACTTTTTATATCTATCTAAACCTAATAAAAATGAAAAATTATTTTTTGAACCTTTTCTGAATTTTTTGTATTAAATGCTATTTAAAAGTGCTTAAAAACTAATTTAAATTAAGAAAAATAGCAAATCAACTTAGAAAAATCTGAAAATTTCAGGAAAACTCTAAAATTATATAAGGAAGCTAGGAAAAATGGAAAAACATGGGCTTATTTGCAAGAAATTGGGACTGCTATACCAAGTGCTTATAAATAAGCACTTTAATAAGCCAAATGAGCACCAATGTGAACCAACTGTTAACAGAAGCTTAAATATGCAAAAAGAACTAAAATGAAACAGGAATCAACAAGCTATAACCTCTGATTCATCATGAACACAGATTTGATGTATGAGCTAAAAGCTAAAAAACAGATTTTTGGGTACCAACTTTAAGCTCAAGAATAAGCAACACAATAAGCTAAAAGTGAAAACGACAAATTGGAAACTAGAGCAGACCTGGGTGAGAGTGCCTAAACCAAAAATCAGACCTAGACCAGCTCTTATGAGCTCTGTGCAAGTGACTGCACAACTGAGAAAACTTAGTGTATACTGAGACCTGTGGAGCAGGGCAACTGGGACCCAAAAGATAAGCTGTTTTGGAGCTTCTAAAAAAATTATAAAATTATACTAAAATGGTGATAAGGAAGAACACCAACTGAAGTTTTTGAAACAACAAATTTCACCTAATTTGACTTAAAAATGAGTCAAGGAAAAATCCTTGTAGTTGAGCTCAAATCCACTTTTTTATGTTTTGACTTTTGACATAGTTATAAACATTTGACCAAAGTGAACTTTGAATCCAATTTATTGACTGATGTTGAAGTAATATGATGTGATATCACTAATGCAAGCTATGTTATAGATTTCTAAACACAAAACAATGAGTTGCAATTCCTAAACTCACAACAGTGAGCAGTTAAGACAGATTTAGATAGGATTTGACTTTTAGTGATTGCAGACCCAATTTATTGACTAATATGTGCTCAAATGAGCTTAAGAAACATGAACTAACAAAAATCAACCACTGCATAAGCCTAAATGACAGTTAATCCCATTGAGCCAAACACCCTTTTAAGAACAGATAATGCAAGATAATCAAGCTCAAACACAAATGTAGCTTATGCTAATCATCAAAACAGGTTTAATAAACTAGATTAGAGCTAATGAGACAGCAAATTCCACTACTTTAACAGAAATGACTACTGCTACTAATTTAAGCTACTGTTGAGATTATTAGCACACTTACAAGAGATCCATAGCCACAATGGCTTGCAAACCAGAATAAGGACCACTAACCTAACCTATTCAACCCACTGCTTCCAAATCAACCCACATTCATGTCTGAATCAACATTTACCCTTTCTGCATCACTTTTGCTCCATCTTTGACTTATTTTGACCAAATTCTAAAGTTGCATGAAATTGAAGTTTAAGCTTACACAAAGCTTTAATAAGCTTCTATAAGCTTGTTTGATATTGAAACTAAGCTGTTAAAAGTTTAAACACATGAGTTTGAAAATCAAAATCTCAACAGTGGACATAAAATGAGGAAACTGAACATTAACTTGAATTCAAACTTGAAATGAGTTGGAACACACTTAAATACTATTGTTTGATACAATTAAGCTTGAAAATACAGATGAAAATTATTTAAGACAAGATAAGCTACAAATCGACATACATTGTGAAAAATTAAAACTAACTACTCTCTCTTGGTCTTTTTATACACCCAAAGTACTTGTCTCTCTCCTCTGGACAAATCCCAGCATAAAAATTGACCATTGGATTACTCAATTCAATCTTGGCCGTTTAAAGCTTTTTGGCACCAAAATTGGTTAAAGCCAGTTGGGTTGAGTGTTTGGTGCAAAGGTGCATTAAATGCACTCTTGGAGTGTTGTGTTTGGAGGGGGGGGGTAGAGTAGGGATGGTGATGATGGTTGAGTGTTAGCAGAGGAGTAGCAGGGGGGTGATGATGGTGAATGGTGTCTCGTGAGGGAGAGAGGGAAATGGGCAGTCAAATGCATTTGACTGGGATATTAATAATAGGGGGTCCAAAAAGCATTGGCAGGGTCAAATGAATTGTGACAAGGGGCCAAGGTTAATAATAGGTTAATAATCAAGGGCCTAAGTTGCCATTTCTGAAACTGTAAGGACCAGAACTGCCAAATCTGCAAAGTTGGTGCAATGGCTGAAATTGACAAGTATCAATAGTACAAGGACCAAAGTTGACATTTTCATATTTTCCAAGGACTATTTCTGCCAATTCTTAAACTTGAAGGACCAATTTGTGATTTTCTCAAAACTTTTTATATTTTTCACCAAAGGACTAATTTTGACAAGTTATGATATTAAAAGGACCTTTGGTGATTTTTCTTTTGAAATTATGACTCAGGGACTATTTTTGATAATTTTTGAAACTTGGGGGACTGAAACTGCCAATTATGCAAACTTTGCTCATTTTTCATCTGATTTTAAACATTTTGCATCTGAAACATATAAATTGCAATTTTGGAATATTTTCAGTGTTTTGATGCATTTCTGAGCATTTTTAGACGTTTTGCAGTTCAGATTTGACTAAAAATGATGAGTATTTACACACTCATCAATCCCCCACACTAAACTATTGCTAGTCCCTAGCAATCTTTTGAGAAAAAACTTAATGGATTTGAATCTCTTTACCAAAAGCCATTACTTCTGGAGTAGCCAAATGTTTCAGTTCAAGTAAGAACCATGGTACACCGATAACCATGTGATTTTGAGCAAACCACCAGCTTCCAACGGATTTGATTTGTCTTACCAGAAGCCGTTTGCTCTGGACTAGCCAACTCTTAGATAAATTATCAATATTATCTTTGGTGAGCTGATTACCAATTATGGATTTTCCACTGCCTTTACCACAAGCCATAACCTTGCGGGCTAGCCAGCTCTTCACTTTTTAGGATATGGTGAGCTGAATACCATACAATTTTGGGCAAATTGCAAGCCGTCAACGGATTTGAGATATCTTTACCAAGAGCCGTTTGCTCCTGGATTAGCCAATCCTTTAGTCTTACAGACAAGGCGGACTGATAACCAAATGAGTAAGTGCAAAACACTTACTCCAAAAAAATTTTTTGGCCAAAAACGGGGGAATTGGGTAGATAATATATGAAATTCGTGAGAATTCCCCCCCACACTTAGAAATGAATATTGCCCTCAATATTCAAAGTACCGGCGGTTATGCCGAAACTGAGAACGTAAAAGGGAAATACTACGGCCATTATTTTAAAAGTTTTTTTTTTTTTTTTTTTTTTTTTTTTTTTTTTTTTTTTTAGAGATATAACATGTGGGGCATCACCCCCACACTTAGGTGGTAGAAAGGGGTAAGAAGACAGAAATATGGGTGAAAACCCATATGGTGTGTGCTACTGTTTTTGGTTTCCGAGTCGCTAGCTTGACTCGACCCCGAATTCATTGGTTCATGGGGAAGCAAAGTGGAAGAGACAATCTCCATCGGACTTTCATTCAAGATGTTTGGACAAACATTTGAAGCACGTGAAAGTTCCACACCGATGAGATATACATAGAACCGGCTCAAAAATGATAAATGAAAATGCCGGGGTCAAAGATAGTGTCTTCATTCCCGAAGGAGTGAAGATGAAGGGAAATCACAAGATATTTGAGGAAAGGAAGAAAGGTCTTGATAACAATCATGATCCATTCTTCATCCTCAAATGTAGACATATCGGGAGGAAGAGTGAAGGTAGTATCATCAATAAGCAAACTCATACGATAGAGTACACCTTCCTCCGAGCTAATATCATCCTCAAGATCAAAATAGAAATGATCATGTTCCGGAGGAGATATGTCATGAGAGAGTTCACCGGAGAACTCTTCATGAAGAGAATCATTCACATGAAGTGATTTTGTGAACTTTTGTTCCATTGTGGGCTCATCACTATCCTCAATCTGAGTATCAAAGAGTGGATTCTCAGAAATTGAAGTGAATTCAGAATCGAATTCAAATAGAGGATTGGTGAAAGTAGCTTTGAATGTTTCGGGAACAAAGTGATCAACATTCTCTATTGGATTGTTGGGATAAGAAGTGAGTGAACGATCATCATTAATGAGACTTTCAGTCTCTCCCAGATCGGCTTCGAAATCAAAGAGTGGATTGATGTGAGTGAGTTCACCGGAGAACTCCTCAAAAAGATGATCAGCATCAGATTGTGGAAGTGATGCCTCAACGTACTCGATGTTTCCAAAGGAAGCACAATCGTCGCTAAGATCGGAGAAAGTTTCCAAATGATCATTTGAACACTCAAGAGGGGAAAGAGAATCACACATATGATCAGAAGTTCCCTGTGACTCTCTCGGGATTGGGACAAGGTTCTCAACACTAGACTTTATGAATTCGTCCGATTCCTTTTCAGGAACAGTGTCAAGATGCTCGTCCCCCATATTTAGAGAATGAGTGGGAGCTTCGGGTGTGATAGCAGTTGTTTGAGATGGAATCTCAACTGCTGGAATATCAACTGACTGAGGGAGTTGAGAAGTATTATCTTTAAAAGGATAAAAACTCTCCTCGTCATCATCATAGAGAGCTGCCTTAAGAAATTGGGAACGCCTTAGAGCTGCATGCTCTAGGACTAATAATTCTTCCCTAGATTGGCGGGCCTCTCGCTCTTCGGCAAGCAATTCTCCCATGGTCTTTTCACCACTCACTTGATTCTTAAAGTTTTGAATCATATCATCAAGTGTTTTCATTGCGGTTTCAAAATCTTGGGAGATTTCTTGAGACAACGGCTCAGGTGGAGTTTGAACCGTATGGTGCTGTGGAGGTTGGAAATTGTCAAACATGTAAGAGTCATGATTGTTACAAGGAACTGGGTTCCCTATTTGACAATCAGAGCTGAAGTGGGGACCTCCACAGTACTCACAACAGTAAAACTGTTGAGTCTGAGCTAGTGAATCATATGGATTTTGGTTATAACCAAAGTTCTGAGCATCATTGGAAAACTGTTCATAGACAAACGTGTTTCCGGATTGACACTCAAATCCTTGGTGAGGACCTCCACAAAATTTACAACAGTATTGTTGATCATATGAAGATAAGTCGGGCTGTGGTGGGTAATTGGAAAACTTTGAGGGGTCGTTAAATGAGTTCGGATTAGGATCATAATCAAATGAATTCCTCGAACCACAAAACAAACAACTCCCGTTATGGATATCATTACCACATTGTACACAAGTACACCAACGACAGGGTGAACCAAAGAGAGGCTCACCACAACCGACACAAGGAATAAATGATTGCATTTGAAAGTTATGAAGAGGAATCAGTTTATTCAAAGGATCAACAAAACCAACATGGTGATCCGAATGACTATTAAGACTCAAAGAACATTTTGAAAAATCAAGAGGTGGGACAAGTGGTGTGCTCTGAGAGCTAGCAATTTCCACCACTTCCGTTATGGTCTCTGGTTCTGGTTCTTGAGAAACGTGAAGATTAAGCAAGTCATTCTTGCTAGTCACCGGACTGAATTCCGCATGTTTGCTTTTAACCGTAAATCGTGAAAGTTTAGAATCAATTCTAGACGGCTTAGGAGCAATTGAGGGGTTAGGTCTTTGGATAACCGTAGGTTGGAAGTATTTAGAACTTCCATTATCAGAGGGAAGTATCTGGTCCTTTGTCACCCCGGTGTCTCGTTCCATTTCCCTACGCAGAATGAATGGATCATCTCGAACAACACGAATTCTTGACATTTGAGATAAAGTCTGAAGTTTTTCAACTTCGTCCCAAAATTCGTCCTCGAGAGATTCCATTAGAATAGAAGAAGATAGAATCAAATGGATAGAGGGTAAAGGGATAAAGAATCAAAAAGGGTAAGAGGGTAAAGATGAATATTTTTGGATTTTTGGATAGACATGATGCAAAAACAAAGACTGAAAATCTTTTTGGATTTTTGATTTTATAAGAAAATACAAACATATACAGATGGTATAAACAAAGAGTGAATATCCAAATCACTAATCTGCTAGACGGAAGATAATCAGCATAGCTCCCCGGCAGCGGCGCCAAAAATTTGATGCGCTCCCGAACAGTCAAGCTTTATCACTCAAGCCTGCCACTTGTGAATGGCAGACCGTAATCAGCTTAAAACGGTTCAGGCACGAACTCAATGAAGATCTGAGGAGTATAGGGTCTCCCCGGGTCGTTATGTCCCAGCGAGCTATGCAATGGATTATCAAACCTGTAGTGATCGAGGAATTTGAACGGAAAAGGAGATTATGATATTGATTATAACTACAGAAAAAGCCAACAAATTACAACGGCTTAAATGCAAATTAAAGGAAATTAAAAAGATAAAATCTATTAAATAAACGCTATCACTATATTTAAAATGATGTTTTTGTTTTTATGTTTTTATAAAACTAAATTAAAAACTACGCGACGTACAAGTAAAAACGTGAAACTAAATCAATATTAACCCTAAAAATATGAAAATGATATTTTTACAAACCTAATGATAAAAGAAAATATTTAGAAAAAGGAAATAATTTTTATAACTAATTATCTAATTATTATTAATTAAAAACTATTTTTAACTATTTAATAATTACCTAAAATACAAGAAATTAGGAAATAAAGCTAGAAAAATAAAATTAAGACTTAGAAAAATCTAAAATATCAAAATAGAATTTTCAAAACTATTTTTGTATTTTTCTGATTATTTTTCTATTTTTTATGAATTTTAAACTATTAAAAACTAATTAAATTACTAAAAATTACAAAATAAACTATGAAAAATCTGGAAAATTACTTTTTTTACTTTTTATATCTATCTAAACCTAATAAAAATGAAAAATTATTTTTTTGAACCTTTTCTGAATTTTTTGTATTAAATGCTATTTAAAAGTGCTTAAAAACTAATTTAAATTAAGAAAAATAGCAAATCAACTTAGAAAAATCTGAAAGATTCAGGAAAACTCTAAAATTATATAAGGAAGCTAGGAAAAATGGAAAAACATGGGCTTATTTGCAAGAAATTGGGACTGCTATACCAAGTGCTTATAAATAAGCACTTTAATAAGCCAAATGAGCACCAATGTGAACCAACTGTTAACAGAAGCTTAAATATGCAAAAAGAACTAAAATGAAACAGGAATCAACAAGCTATAACCTCTGATTCATCATGAACACAGATTTGATGTATGAGCTAAAAGCTAAAAAACAGATTTTTGGGTACCAACTTTAAGCTCAAGAATAAGCAACACAATAAGCTAAAAGTGAAAACGACAAATTGGAAACTAGAGCAGACCTGGGTGAGAGTGCCTAAACCAAAAATCAGACCTAGACCAGCTCTTATGAGCTCTGTGCAAGTGACTGCACAACTGAGAAAACTTAGTGTATACTGAGACCTGTGGAGCAGGGCAACTGGGACCCAAAAGATAAGCTGTTTTGGAGCTTCTAAAAAAATTATAAAATTATACTAAAATGGTGATAAGGAAGAACACCAACTGAAGTTTTTGAAACAACAAATTTCACCTAATTTAACTTAAAAATGAGTCAAGGAAAAATCCTTGTAGTTGAGCTCAAATCCACTTTTTTATGTTTTGACTTTTGACATAGTTATAAACATTTGACCAAAGTGAACTTTGAATCCAATTTATTGACTGATGTTGAAGTAATATGATGTGATATCACTAATGCAAGCTATGTTATAGATTTCTAAACACAAAACAATGAGTTGCAATTCCTAAACTCACAACAGTGAGCAGTTAAGACAGATTTAGATAGGATTTGACTTTTAGTGATTGCAGACCCAATTTATTGACTAATATGTGCTCAAATGAGCTTAAGAAACATGAACTAACAAAAATCAACCACTGCATAAGCCTAAATGACAGTTAATCCCATTGAGCCAAACACCCTTTTAAGAACAGATAATGCAAGATAATCAAGCTCAAACACAAATGTAGCTTATGCTAATCATCAAAACAGGTTTAATAAACTAGATTAGAGCTAATGAGACAGAAAATTCCACTACTTTAACAGAAATGACTACTGCTACTAATTTAAGCTACTGTTGAGATTATTAGCACACTTACAAGAGATCCATAGCCACAATGGATTGCAAACCAGAATAAGGACCACTAACCTAACCTATTCAACCCACTGCTTCCAAATCAACCCACATTCATGTCTGAATCAACATTTACCCTTTCTGCATCACTTTTGCTCCATCTTTGACTTATTTTGACCAAATTCTAAAGTTGCATGAAATTGAAGTTTAAGCTTACACAAAGCTTTAATAAGCTTCTATAAGCTTGTTTGATATTGAAACTAAGCTGTTAAAAGTTTAAACACAGGAGTTTGAAAATCAAAATCTCAACAGTGGACATAAAATGAGGAAACTGAACATTAACTTGAATTCAAACTTGAAATGAGTTGGAACACACTTAAATACTATTGTTTGATACAATTAAGCTTGAAAATACAGATGAAAATTATTTAAGACAAGATAAGTTACAAATCGACATACATTGTGAAAAATTAAAACTAACTACTCTCTCTTGTTGCTTCTCTTGGTCTTTTTATACACCCAAAGTACTTGTCTCTCTCCTCTGGACAAATCCCAGCATAAAAATTGACCATTGGATTACTCAATTCAATCTTGGCCGTTTAAAGTTTTTTGGCGCCAAAATTGGTTAAAGCCAGTTGGGTTGAGTGTTTGGTGCAAAGGTGCATTAAATGCACTCTTGGAGTGTTGTGTTTGGAGGGGGGGTAGAGTAGGGATGGTGATGATGGTTGAGTGTTAGCAGAGGAGTAGCAGGGGGGGTGATGATGGTGAATGGTGTCTCGTGAGGGAGAGAGGGAAATGGGCAGTCAAATGCATTTGACTGGGATATTAATAATAGGGGGTCCAAATGGCAGGGTCCAAAAAGCATTGGCAGGGTCAAATGAATTGTGACATGGGGCCAAGGTTAATAATAGGTTAATAATCAAGGGCCTAAGTTGCCATTTCTGAAACTGTAAGGACCAGAACTGCCAAATCTGCAAAGTTGGTGCAAGGGCTGAAATTGACAAGTGTCAATAGTACAAGGACCAAAGTTGACATTTTCATATTTTCCAGGGACTATTTCTGCCAATTCTTAAACTTAAAGGACCAATTTGTAATTTTCTCAAAACTTTTTATATTTTTCACCAAAGGACTAATTTTGACAAGTTATGATATTAAAAGGACCTTTGGTGATTTTTCTTTTGCAATTATGACTCAGGGACTATTTTTGATAATTTTTGAAACTTAGGGGACTGAAACTGCCAATTATGCAAACTTTGCTCATTTTTCATCTGATTTTAAACATTTTGCATCTGAAACATATAAATTGCAATTTTGGAATATTTTCAGTGTTTTGATGCATTTCTGAGCATTTTTAGACGTTTTGCAGTTCAGATTTGACTAAAAATGATGAGTATTTACACACTCATCATGGAGCAATGTTGGATGAGGAAGAATTGTTATTTCTTGCTGAGGGAAATGCCAAAACTTATGATGCGGATGTGGATGAGCAGCCAGTGCAGGGAATAGGTCACAATCATCCAAATGCGTTTCAAGTGGCAGATTGTGATGCAGATGACTCTGATGTCGATGATGAACCTACTGCCCAAACCATCTTCATGGCTAGTATTTCTCCAATGGTCTCTCCATAGGTCTCATCACCACAACAAGCAAGCCCCTCCAAGGAATCAATCATATCAGAGGCATTAAAACTATACGATGATATTGATGTGCAAAAGATACACGACAAGGTACAATCAACTGAAGTTATTGAATTAGATATTGAAAATATGGGTAATAGCAATGTTGTCCCATATGATCAATATGTGAAACAAAATGAAAGTGAAATTGTACCAAATAATTCATCTTCTGCAGTCAATGATGACTATATTTTTTATGAATACACTGCATGTGCCCCTTATGATTCTATAACATCTGAACTAAATGTCTATAAGGAACAAGTTGCTATATATGAACAACGTGCTAAGTTTGAATTAACTACCCGTGAGCAGGAGATGGATAACCAGATGCATACAATTATCAGCAAAAGTAATTTTAGGGAAGAAATGTTAGAACAAGAGTTGGATTCCTTACAAGAAAAGCTTAACAAAACTATTAAACAGAAACAAGAACTTCAAATAAATGTGAAAGTACTTAAACAAGAATTCAATGCTAAGGAATCAATATTTTTAAATGAATTTTCCAACCTAAAAACTTTGAAGAACAAAGTTGAAAATAAATTGTACGTACAAGGGAACACCATTCAGACTGCTTAAATAATCACTAAGCATAGAGTTGTAGGTGATAAGCATAGCGTTGCACTTGTAGATGAACCAAATCCTAAGGCATGTATTAAAGCTAAAGCAACTCAAAAGGTAATCTATGATGGAAATGATATTCTTAAGCCTAGACAGAAACCCACTTGTGCTGAGTGCACTGAGGATGATAGAAAATTAGAAGAAGTCTCTAGAAAAAAAATGGATGATAAACTTAAAAATCCCATGTGCATAAAAGAAAATATCACCTTTAAAACACCAAATTATTCTAAGGAAAACTGGATTGCCTTTAATAAGTTTAGACCTCAGACCCAGCTGACCCCTGAACAGATGTTCTGGAAAAAGGATATGGACAAGCAAAAGGCTGATGATTTTATCGAAAAGAATCCCCCTTGTAGGAAAGTGCCTCCATTCACTGTGTATCCCCTAAATACACCAATGCATTTAGTGCCTAGAAATCTTCCCACTAATAGCAAGACCTTAATCAGTCTTTATGTAGTTTACCAACTATTTGTTGATTTTGAGAAAACGTGTAAGAAGAGAATCACACCCACTAGGATAACTGAAGGGGAAAGGGGTTTTGAACAAACTAAAGAATGCTATTTAACTGAGGTCATGCCTTTCTTTAAACAACTTAAAGAACAATTTGAGAGTCTTCAAAAGTGAATGGACACAGAGATTAAAGAAATGAAAAAGATGTTTAATGATATGGAATTTGAGGTCAGTATGTATGAACGTGAGCTTAAGAGTAATGAAATTGAGATAAAGAATCTGCACATCATTAATGATAATTTGATCTCTTAATGTGTTGCTCAAGATGTGTTCTACACTGTTACTAATTATTCTATTACTGCATCCCAATTTCATGAATTAACTGTTGCATTAAAAGTTTCCCATGATCGAGTCATTGAGCTTGAAACCACAAATTCAAAATTGCATGATAAAATAGAACAAGATGATCATGATAATTTGGTAAAACATTATTCTAAACTGGAAGTTGAACATTTTAATTTGCAACTAAAATATCAACATCTCGAATAAAATGTTAAAACCTCAAATATCAAGACATCCTCGGATGTTCCTGAGTTTGATGCAGGTTTTGAGATAAGCAAACGTGACGAACAGATTCGAGCTCACTGTAACACGATCAGAAGATTGAAAACCCAAAACATCACAGATTCGAGCTCACTGTAACACGATCAGAAGATTAATGGATTCTAAGTATGCTGTGACCGTAAAGTATATTCCCCCTCATCTTAGAAATAACGAACTTGTGTTTCAAGAATATCTTTCGTACCTTAAGGATAGTCTAGAATGTCTCCGTGAGATTGTCGAAGAGGATAGCATAAATAAACCACTTAGTAGTGAAGTTAGGTATGCACGCTTATAAGCCAAACGATCTCAGGAACTTTTAGAATGTTTAAGAGCAACATGCCCTAAATCCTTTTGTAAGAAAGATAAAGTCGTTATACCTTGCTCTATGCCTAGTGTTAAGCATGCAACCCATGATATGCCATGTTCTGTGTTGAAAGTCAAGCATGTGAACTTTGATGTGCCTTCAAGTACTTCAGATCCTAGCACTTCTAGATCAGAAATGCATAAAGTAATAAAACCAACTAATGTTCCCATGCTTCCCTCTATAGGAGTAATCAATGACACTAAGGCAAGCGGGTCAAAGCCTTCAGGCAATACAAAGCAAGATAGGACCTCGCAAGCTAAGAGTGATCAATGGAAAAAAGTAGAATACCACCCTAGGAACAATATGTTTGTGTTGAATAAGACGATATGTGTTGATTCTAGTATTAGCTATAAGCGCACTGTAATTAATTTGAATTCTACTACTTCTTGCAAAACATGTAATGAATGTTTAATTTCTGGTATTAATCATGAATGTGCTGTGAATGATTTGAGCAATTCTGTCAAATCTCCGGTAAAAAATGTTAACACTAGAAAACAGGATAAGAAGGTCAGAAGACCAAGGTGGAAGAGGGCTAGAAAACATTGGAAACCAATAGGAAGAAAATTTAGTAATGTAGGTTATCATTGGATACCTAATGGCCGTAAATTCAATCTTAATGAGTTGTGCCCTAAATTATCTAGATCAATGCCCATTAGGAAATGGATGCCTACTGGTAGAACTATACCTTTAAGAAGAGAACATACTTTGAATAGATATACTGTTACTACTAGACCGGCATCTACCTCTAATGATATCATTGTTGCTACTTCTGATGTGGGTACTCCAATCACATTTACTAACCAAGTGGAACCCATTCTTGCATGGGGATCCCAATTGTCTAGTCATCCATTATTGTCTGTGTTCAACTGCAGGTCGTTCAAATCGTTCTTAGATACCTGGACTCATGCTGTTCCAAGCATATGACTGGAGATCTCTCGCGGCTCATGAACTTGTGAGTAAATTTATCGGGACTGTTAGATTCGGTAACAACCATTTTGGGGAAATTATGGGTTATGGAGATTATGTAGTTGGTGATAGTGTAATTTCACGGGTATATTATGTTGAAGGTCTTGGTCATAATTTGTTTTCTGTCGGTCAATTATGTGATACTGATCTAGAAGTGGCCTTTAGAAAACATACTTGTTTCGTTAGAGAACTTGATGGTGTAGAACTTTTAAGAGGAAAACGTGGAACAAACCTTTACACCATCTCTATCGAAGATATGATGAAGTCTTCTCCAATCTGCTTGTTATCTAAAGCCTCTAAACTAAAGTCATGGTTATGGCATCGTCGTCTCAATCACTTGAACTTCGGAACCATAAATGATTTTTCTAGAAAGGACCTCGTAAGAGGTTTACCCAGATTTAAGTATGAAAAAGATCATCTTTGTTCAGCATACGAATTGGGAAAAAGCAAGAAATATACCTACAAACCCAAACCTGCAAACTCAGTTACGGAAGTTCTTCATACTCTTCATATGGATTTGTGCGGACCCATGAGAGTGCAAACGATAAATGGGAAGAAATATGTGTTATTCGTTGTTGATGACTACTCTCGATTTACTTGGGTTAAGTTTTTGAGGACAAAGGATGTAACTCCAGATGTCATCATCAAACTTATCAAACAGCTGCAGGTTCGTCTAAACAAGACTGTTAGAATTATTCGAACGGACAATGGAACTGAGTTTGTTAACAAAGAACTAAGTCAGTTTTATGAAAGCTTTGGAATCATCCATCAAAGAAGTGTTCCACGTACTCCTCAACATAACGGTGTATTTGAAAGACGAAATCGGACCCTTGTGGAAGTTGAAAGAACAAGGTTAACTTACTCAAAGGTTCCAATGTTTCTCTGGGCTGAAGTCATTGCCACTGCTTGCTATACTCAAAATTGTTCCCTTATACACACCACTCATGGAAAAACTCCATACGAACTTGTCCACAATCAAAAACCCGATCTCTCCTTCCTTCGTGTGTTTAGTGCTTTATTCTATCCAACGAATGAGGGTCAAGATTTAGGTAAATTAAGAGCTAAGGCGGAAATTGGAGTTTTTGTGGGTTATGCACCAAACAAGAAGGGTTACCGAATCTACAACAAAAGAACTCTAGATATCATGGAAACTATTCACGTCACGTTCGATGAGCTGTCTGGGCAAATGGCTCCAGGACAATCAAGTTCTGGACCCGCATCTCAACATTCATTAATAGTCTCATTAGTTCTTCTCTCGTACAAAACCTCTCACCAGAAGTTCCACATGTACCTCCCTCTGAAGATGATTTGAAGAAATTGTTTGATCCGATGTTTGATGAATACTATGAGCCTATTGCTAATGATCAGTCTAATCCATCAACAGTGGCTGCCCCTAACCCAGTCAACGTAGATAACTCTTCAGTTTTTGTGTCACTGAGTCAAGAAGCGCCTAATACAGATCACTCATCATCATCATCAAATCCTCAATCATCGAGTGTAAATCATGGAAATGTTTCTGGAAACTATGATGGAGATAACCCCTTTGCTACTCCCGAAGATGCTCCATTTGAGAACATATTTGCTCCTGAACCAACTTCAGAACCATCTTCATCAGGAGATCCAAACTATGCTACTTCAGTCCCTCAACAACAACCACACGAACACCTTAGAAAATGGACACATGACCATCCATTGGACAACATCATTGGAAACCCTTCTCTTCCAGTATCCACTCGTAAACAACTTGCAACTGATGCCTTATGGTGCTTTTTCAACTCCGTACTATCTAAGGTCGATCCAAAAGACGTTCAAATAGCCATGACTGAAGACAACTAGTTCAATGCAATGCAAGAAGAAATTCATGAGTTCGACCGACTAGATGTATGAGAATTAGTACATGCTCCAGACTATGCTATGAACAAGGCTCGACTGGATGCGAAAGGATACCGTCAAGAGGAAGGTATTGGCTTTGATGAATCATTTGCTCCAGTTGCACGTATCGAGGCAATCAGAATCTTCATGGCTAACGCTGCTAGTAAGAACATGGTAGTCTATCAGATGGATGTAAAGACTTCTTTTCTTAACGGAGATCTGAAAGAGGTTGTATACGTCATCCAGCCTGAAGGTTTTGTGAATCCAGAGCATCCTACTCATGTCTATCGCTTGAAAAAGTCCCTCTACGGTTTGAAGCAAGCTCCAAGGCATGGTACGGCATGCTATCAAAGTTTCTTCTAACTAATGGATTCAGCAAATGAGTAGTTGATCCGACATTTTTCACCAGAAAGTCAGGCAAACATTTAATTCATGTTCAAATCGATGTTGATGATATTATTTTTGCCTCAACTGACCCCGATAAATGTGACCGTTTTTCTAAGGAGATGGGCTCCAAATTTCAAATGTCAATGATGGGACAAATGTTATTTTTCTTGGGATTACAAATTTCACAAAGTCCCAGAGGCATTTTTATCAATCAATCTAAATATGCAAATGAGATCTTAAAGAAATTTGGATTTGATTCTTGTGACCCTGTTGACACTCCCATGGTGGAGCGCATTAAACTAGATGAGGACCACTCAGGGACCATGATTGACCAAACTAAATATCGTAGTATGATTGGTTCCCTGATGTACCTTACCGCCAGTAGACCAGACATTCTGTTCGCTGTATGCATGTGTCCTAGATACCAGGCTAAGCCTACCAAAAAGCACCTTGAAGCGTTTAAACGGGTCTTTTGGTATCTCCAAGGAACCGTCAACATGGGACTTTGGTACCCGAAGGACACCGGTATGTCACTAATAGCCTATGCAGATGCTGACCATGCAGGGTGTCAAGATACACGTCGAAGCACGTCAGGAGGTGCTCAGTTTTTGGGTGATAAACTTGTTAGTTGGTCTTCAAAGAAAAAAATGAGTACCTCAATATCCTCTACAGAGGTAGAATACATAGCCATGTCATCTTGTTGTGCATAAATCTTATGGATGAGATCCCAATTATCTGACTATAGCTTTGAATTCAACAAAATTCCTCTGTACTGTGATAACAAGAGTGCCATTGCTCTCTCATGCAACAACGTTCATCATTCAAGAGCAAAGCATATCGACATTCGACATCACTTCATCAGGGAGCAAGTCGAGAATGGTGTAGTGGAACTATATTTCGTGAAGACTGAATATCAATTAGCAGACATCTTCACTAAAGCTCTTCCTAGAGAGCGTTTTGAGTTTATCCTTCCACGACTTGGTCTAAGAAGTCTACAACCGGAAACACTCAAACGTCTTCAAGAGGAAGACGAGGAGTAAAGGCTTTTCTTCATCCATCTCTTGTACATATTTATTCAAAAAGAAAAATACAAAATTATAAAACCCACAAAAAGAAAATAGAAAAATATAAAGTTTCAAAAAAAAAATAATAATAAAATAAAAAAGATAAAAAAAAATCCATAAAAATTCTGAAAATCTTTGAAAAAGCCCAAAAATATTATTTTTTCAATCTATTTCTATTCTTCGATAACATCTACGTACTTTGATTTATCATTCAAAGAATGGCACGGGTCTTTAGATGAAGTTCGATTGTACATAAATCTTAAAAAAAAAAAAAAAAAAAAAAAAAAAAAAAAAAAAAAAAAAGGATTGAGAAAAACGATTGTTTATTGTCATTTCAGGCAGTAACCAGTTTTAAAAGAAAGAATAGAGCCATGCTTAAATTATCTTTTGAATCTTCATGCTCTGATTCGAAAAACTAATGCGTATCATGATTCGAAAAACTAATGCGTATCACAAATATTTTTCCTTCTATAAATTCGTCTGAAAAATATTTGTCATCTAATGAAAACAAAATTGCTTTGAAAATAACTTGGACTCTATTTTTGAAAAACATCTCTCAATCAACAACTTACGTCATTGATTGAGGGGGAGAATGATTTCATTCAAATCAAAAAAGTTTATTTTTGAAACAATTGGCACTCAATCAAAGAAGGTCTACATTTGGAAAATCAAAAAGAACAATGGTTTACATTGTTTTTATACAATTAGATCCAGACCTAGGTTGTGTTTTCATATGATACTTATGCATGTTTGAACAATGGAGTTTAAAGTCTCAAAATTATATCCTCATTAGTTAAGATGTTTTTCAAATGCAAGTCACTATTCTTCTCAAAAGTTTTCAAAATTAATTTAAATCAATAGAGATCACAAATCTCAAAGGATTTGAAAATTGTGATCGGGGGAGAATTTGTGATTAAAATTGGATATAAACAGATAATTCGATAAATGGTTTAGAAATATTATAACAAGCTCTCCTCCCTACATGTGCCAAACGATTTCAAATTTTCCATGCACATGTTAAGGGGGAGCATCTATCTTAAACCAAAAGGAATTGAAACGTGACTGATTTGTCTCAAAGTGCATGTTCCCACTAATATGAGAAAAACTCTTTCGAATCTCGATGCACATATTGAGGGGGATCAGCTTTTAGAAAACCACATCCTTTCCCAAAATATGTTTAACAAAGTATTTAAAATACTAATTTTGACCGGGAAAGTGATGTCGATATTTTCAGAAAATGTTGATCAAAGAAGTGAATTCTTTATTCTTAATCTGAGATTCTTAAGTCCTCTTGCCTCCATGTGCTAAAGCAATTTCAAATCTATGATGCACATGTTGAGGGGGAGCTTTTCTAAAATATCAAAAACTATTCAGGTACAAAATACTTTAATCTTGTATCACAAGTACCTGAATTGATTTTTAAATGGTTTTCAATGGCAGAAGAATAATACCAAAAAGACCGACCAAATTTACTTTATGCAAGAAGATATAAGGATGGTTAGGTTAGGTATTCGTTCCCACGATCCCACCAGAGCCAGAGGGATATACCCAGCGACAATCCACTAGATAGTATAGAAGTCCTTAGGTATGATGGAAAAAGGAGAAAAGTGAGAAATGGGAAGAGTGCGGACTGCGATAGAGCTAGAACTGGAACAAACCCAACAAGGTTCTAGTTATGAAATCTCGGTAAGCACTGAAGGGGTTGAAGAATGAAAAAGAAATGAATGAGAAAAGGGTGAAAATAAATAGCTCTCCCTTATTTCAACCTTAGGGCAGAAACCGGGTTCAATTTATATACTACTGGTGGTTACCAAGGTAACACCGGTATTGAAGACAAGACGTCAAGGACCCAGTGACGCACTGCACTACAACTTCCCAAGCTACTCAAGTTCCTCTTAAAAGGACTTGTTTCATTCTCACGGGGAACCTACATTATCTATCGACTTTCTCTTAAAGATTGTTGATATTGAAGAAGGAGACCCTCTCCCTAGTCTCCGGCATAGGAACCAAATGTGCACTATTGAGTATAGAGCCACGAGATCATCAATAAATCTCATTAAGGACACAATCAATGAAGACTCAATGTTTCACACAATGTGGAAAGTGAGAATATATCTTAAGAGTCCTACGCATTATCCTTGTGGTATTGCCAGAGCATCTGAGTGATATGTTCACATATTCACAATGAAGATGGAAAACCTTCTAGAGCCAACATCGAATAAGCTATTGGTAGGTGGCATGTGAGATCTATCCAATAGATCAAATATGTGACAACTGGATAGAAACGATGGGGCGATACACACCTTGAATCAACCTTGGTCCAGGAAATGGATTGACGGATACCTTTGAAAAACCGGTCGATGTGCACAAAAATACTGTTCTTTAGCACGTCGACTGTGTAGTATGTTTTCAAAATCAAAAAGTGTTTGTGATTGAAAATTGATTCCCAACATAAAACCTTTGATGTATTGCAAAAATGCTTTCTGATAAGCAATACACGATTGTTTTCAAATCATTTTTCTTTAATCAGCAAACCTCAACTTGCTGGTTCACTCACTCCGTGTTGTCTTCTTTAAGACATTCCGGTTTGAGAACAGCTAGAGCAGCTGCGAAACCCTGTCAAGGAGATTCTTAGGAATTATACCTGATCACAGGCAGTACTTGTACTGATCAACGGGGAACCGTGGGCCGTGTACCTCAATTCAACGAAAGTGATCAAAGACACTTTCGTGCACTTTATTGCTAACTGTTGTATGCAGGTACACCCAACGTTTGCAGCTAATCAGAATTAAGAAGTCAATCCATAGCCACATGCTCACACATTACATTCACTTCTAAAGAGATCATTATAGGTGCATAACTTTATCAACGACTCTGATATTTTCACTCCATGCTTCTGCTACGGTGCTGCAAATATCATGAATCAACAAAAGCTTCTGCAACTCTGATGAGAAGAAATCATGATCTAGAATGTGAGAATGTCGGTCCAAAAGTCACAATGTCACATGATGGTAACACTACAAAGGATGAGTCAGAGAATTATGGTGGCAGATGATCTAAATGCTGGCTCAACACTCATCATCATGTGGATCAGTTAAAGACCTCCACTTGAGTAAACAAAACGTGCGGAACATGAAGAATCAAAGGCTATGGTCTACAGAGCAAAGAACTTAATCAAGAATCCAAGAACAATCAAAATGTAACATCTGTTTGTATTCAATGTAAATTGAGGTGACCTTCCTTAGGGGGAGATTGTTAGGATTTAGAAAATCCGTTAGTTAAAGTGTCGGTCACCTCAAGTATATGTATTCGTTAGAAAGCTCGTACTCGTAGTCAAGTTATGTTAATAAGTAGTTAGTTAAGTAACACCGTGGAGGAAGGACGGGTCTTTACCCACTGTATGCCTGATCCACAGCCCGTAGGAGGCGTGTCTTGTAAGAAACTATAAATACCCTCTACCTCCCAAGGTAGAGGGTTGGAGCTTAATAATATCATTTTTCTTTGTCTCACTAAGTTCCCTAAACTCTTCCACTTTCTCTCTCTAAAACCCATAATACACCCCATATTATACATATGTGATGTGTTTATGAAATCCAATATCTAACATAATACTAATAAGTAACCAAAAACTTAAGAAACATCAATGTGCTTGAGTCTAAGGATGAGTACACTTGTTGATTTGGTCCAATCTTTTAAGAAGATGAATAAACATGAAATGGGATTCCTAAACGATCTAAGTTAAGTTTAAGACTAGGACACCATTTTAGTTCTTAGGCTCATGGTTGTTTGGGTTTGTTGACCTCATCGAAACGTTCGAGGAGGTGATAAAACATGAAACGTTGCTCTTCACGTAGTTCATGTATCAACCATTCAACGTGTTGACAATGATAGCAATCCTTGTCATGGTTTTGAAAAGGTGATGGTAAAAATGGAGCGGCTTGATGTGGAGGTTCAAGTGAAGAAGGTTGGGGATCCTCAAATGAAGGAGGGACTGGTGGAGGCACATTAAATGGTGGCTCAACAAGGGTTGATGGTGGAGGTAGAGAAGTGTCAACTTCCATGTGGTGGGGTGGTTGACTTTGATGTCTCCTCAAAATCCAAAATGGATTATTTGATGGTGACGGAGAAAAAGAGGTGTGGTGATGAGAGTGGAGCGGTGAATGATAGGGATCTAGGCACCAATGGTGATGGTTTAGTGGAAATGGGGTTGTTTGGTTTAGGAGGTATTGTGGAGTTTGGTGATGGTATTTTTGTTGGAACAATCCTCTAGGGAATTGGTTTGATTGGTTGAGTCGGTGGAGGAGAAATCCTAGCAGTTGTGGATTTAACCGGAGATGATTCGGTTGAGGAAATTTCGTGTACAACACGAGCACGTTTCTTGGGTGGTTCTTGGGTGGATGACTTAGCACTAAGAGCTTTTCTCATGATGAAATGACTAAGGGAAAGTTCCTAAATTCTGAGAATTATGTTGTGGTTGATGACTAAGAGATTCTAATAAGATGACTTATAAAGGGAAGGATTTGGCAAGTGCATTCAAGACTTAAGACACTAAGATCCTTTAGAATGTGATGATTAGCATGCACAAGAGTCAACTTCAGAGTTGTATTGATCCAGGGACTTAATTAAGATGAGGTGGAGTGTTCAATTTAGCAAGATGAACTTGAAATGATTGTTTAAGCTAGACTTGACATGAATCTGTCACCCAGATCCCACTGTTCCCTCCAATGAGGGATCCGTCTAGGCTAATCCTAGGGATCTGGCTCTCAACAGCTAAGAAAGGATAAAATTTATGTTTGTAAGGTCTAAACCCTATACCTCCTTGAGTTTTTCAGTCATCCTAAGTGTCTTAAATGAAAGAGTACTTAAATGATCAAGGGCAATGAGTGATGTAGCTAATGATTGCCTTTTATGGAAGGAAATGGGTCTTTATGATCACTAATAGGTGTTTAAGGATGACACTAGGAATATTGATGGTGTCAAGTCATATTAAATGATCCTAGAGATCAGTTGTACACTTGAGATAAAATTTGAAAAATCCATAAAAATTACAAAAATTGAAAAACTAGTTTTTGACCCATTTTGAGGTAAGGATGACTAAAATCAATTTGCTAAAATTGATAAGAATATCACACTAAGTGTTTTGAGATGTGAGGAACAGTGTGTGAGTATTGGAGTAGAAATATGGTGAGTTTTGATGAGTTGATAAATCAAAAACACTTTGAATTTGATTCTAAGTTAGCTATGGGTTAGTGTGGAGCATTCTAATCTTGAAGAAGACTTAAGTGGTTCTAAAGCCTTATGTTTAGCTAGTGTGAAGTGATCTAGTGAGTTGTTTTGATGTGTAGGATTCTGTATTGCACATATGTTATCACGGATCCCACAGTTCCCTCAAAGGAGGGATCCGTCTAGTACAATCTTAGGGATCCGGCAACTGCAGATCAGAAACATCACAGAAAGAGATGTAGTTTTTGCATCATACTATGTATACTAAGTTCTATTAAACTCTACTCCACAGAAGTGCAAAACAAGCATGATATCTCATAAATCATATCATAGACAAGAGTAGTAATGACAATATCCAAAACAATACAAACATGTGTGCATCAAGAACGTAAGCATTCATACATAAACCAAATGTCTAAGAACAAACATAATCCTAATGTCTCTTTCGTAAATCCTTTCTTTTCCACTTTCCTGACTTCATGAAGTAGTTAGCTAGGCATTGGAACATACCCTTTATTTGTTTAAATTCCGCGGTCTCGTTTGGAAGAGTTGGAAGTTGTGGATAGTAGGAAATGGGGTCCAAGTCTACGTTGGCTTCGGGGTTGACATTTACTTCTTCTTATTCTTCGTTCGTGGAGTCCGGGAGATCCTTAGGTTTTCTTCCATTGACCATGAACCGTTTGGAGGGTTGTTTGGTATGAGGTACCATGACGTGATCGGAGAGGAAATGATCAATATTGATAGGAGATGGTTGCAATGCACTAACATACTCAAGGAGTCGTGTTAGGAGCATACCATACGGAAGTACCATGTTGGCAACTTTGAATACCTCGTCCATTCTCTTCACCATGTAATAGGCAAGATTAAATGGCTTTTGGTCAATAAGGCAATAAATCATTTGCACCAGACATGCATTTGGATGGTCTTTGTTACCGACCAAGCTAATGAAAATTTCCCTAAGAATTTCTTCCCATTTTCTAAAAATGGGGTGCATTTCAAAGAGTTCCATTTGAAAGGGATCACGGTGAATGAGCTCTTTGTTTCGGTTGAAATGGGATTGGTCGGCTCTAACTTTGAAAATAATGTCTCGAACAGTTGCGGGTTCATCAAGAGGAGTATGGTATATTGGTTTGGAATCAAGAGCAAAAGATTGAGTGGATATTGCCCAATCTTGAGAGTACATACAAATTCCTTCACAAGGAATGCGAAGGATTTGAGCAAATGTGTTGAGAGGTAGAGTGAAGTTTCGTTTATTGATGATAAAGGTGATTGAAATGCTATCATCGGTGTTTCGAATGATCCTAACGCTTTTGTAAAATTCAAAGATGAAAACTGGACAAATCTGTTCATCAATATCAAGAAGACAATGAAAGTTGATTGCCGAGAAGACTTGACGAATGTCGGTGTTTTCAAGGAAACATTCCTTGACTACACGACCTTCGTGGATAAGTCATTTTTCAAGTCTTTTGAAGACTTTTTGATCGGTTTTTGACAAACCCTCTTTACGATAGTATTGGGTGAGGTAATGTACGGTATCATGGTGGTCTTGTTGGGTAGCTTTAGGCATGGTTGGTCCTAGAAAAACAAATATTCCAATTAAGCAAAATTTGTTGAGATGGGTTTATGGTTTTGATTTGTATTAACAATGTTGTAAGCACAATGTAATCTTAGTTATGTGAAAACCCTTTCTAGTGATCAATTTTGGAAAACCTAATTTTATTAAATGATTAAGAAAAATTGAGAAACCATAAACCCTAGGTTGAGGATGATGAAAATTAGAACATGTTAGTGTAATTACTTACAATATTGTTCTAGAGATGGATGCTTGAGGATATGGATTCCTATGGAGATGAAAACAGCTCTTGGGTCGTTTTTGTGTTTTGTGAGGAGAGGGAAAATGAGCAGAATTTATTTTGAAAGGCGTACAGCTGGTTTCTGTCACACGGTTCCCCCCGGATCCCTTGTATTAGGGATCTGGCTTGTACAACTAGAGGGATCCGGCTACTTTAGACATAAAAAGGGTGTTTGGCATTATTTTTGTAATAAGTTATAAACTAGCTTATGGAACAAAAATAGTTTTCAGGTTTCTAATTGAAAAGATTTTTGGTCAACTGGATTTGGTAGTTTAATTATCAAGGATCCATTTATGACGACGACGTTAGTGTGACGATATCAAGAGGAATACTATTCCTGATGATGAGTAAGTCGGGAAAGTGACGAAAAGAGACTTTTAAGAGACTAGCAATTATTAAAGTCTAAGATAAAAGATGGTATCAACATATTCATGTAGATGTAAACTAGCTAATGAAAAGTGAACATACCTTTATGCTTTTGGTATGGTTTAAGGAGACCATAAGACCGAAAATATTTCATGAGGTTTTAAAGTAATCAGTTGTACTTAGAATAAGTAGATTGCGATTACTTTTAGATTCTTCCTTGAAAGTTGACTTCATTATTCTTTGAAAGAAATGAAGACTTTGGAGAGATCCTAGCATGAAGATTTTTGAAAAGAAAATGTTAGAATAATCTATCAATATCCAACATAACAAAAATTTGTTTTAAAAGATTTCCTTCATACACGGATCGTATCAAGTTTTTAAAGTACAACATACTCTAAGAAACTTGGTAACGAAACTATGATGCCAATTGTGGAAAACTAGAAGGGGGGTTGAATAGTTTTACCGATTAAAACTTCGTTTTAAAATATTTTGATCAACTTATGTCAATCTATTTGGATGTGTATGTTGGACATTGTCAGATAGATATATAAATGTGTAATTGAAAGATAAAGAGTAAGAATCACATAACCACGACATGATTATTTATAGTGGTTCGTCTACAAGGACACCTTCCTTGCCCTACTCCACTCTCCGAGTCACCTACTCGAGACTTCGTAATCACTACACGACACCAACTCCTTATGGCAGAGTAGCCTTCACAACGTCGCCTACTCTTTTTCCGGTACTAGGCTAACCACTAGGTTCTTCCACAAGGTAGAACCACACCTATCACAACGTTGCCTACCCTTTATCCGATACTAGGCTAAGTACCGAGTTCCATTACGTTGAAGGAACTACTACCCAACACTACACAACACCTAACCCCAAAGGAGACCAACTCCTTATTACAACACCATCAAGGATATCAATATCCTTGGATACAACCTATCTCTATTTTTATATCGATGCACCTCATCGAGTATACAACCTTGGCAGCCTTCACTAATGCCACTTGACTTGACTTCTAGGCATCTTTCACTAATGCCCTTAACACGGACGTTTGGCACCTTTCACTAATGCTGTTAGGTTCCCATTTATGTAACACAAGCATCAATAGAAGAAATAAGATAAAGAAGTGATCGGTTGAACACTTAACACAAAACACACGAATGATAATGAAAGGTTTAGGCGTAGGAAATGAGTAAAAGTGAACAACCAACCTTCAAATGAAGGTTTACAAGGCTATTTATAGGAGAGGGAGCTAGGGCAACACTCATAGTCCCTTCCTTTCCTTATTGGATATGGGCCAAGGCTTATGGGCTTTCTATATAAGCCTTGCCTTAATACTAACATAAAAGCCTAATTAAGCTAACTATTACATATTAATTACTAACACTTGTAATATAGTTTAGGAGTAATTCCAACAATCTCCCCCTAAGTGTTGGTGATTAATGATTTGAGTGATAACGTTGTAGGTGCTGATGTAATAGTAGCTTTGACGTCTTCTGGCCTTTTTCTTTCTTGTGAGAAGAAGTGTCTTGATTCCAACAATCTCCCCAGTGTAGGGATCTTGTTTATTTTGAAGTTTTTCAGCTTTGACATCTTCATTATATTCTTTCTTTGATCTTTGTTCTTTGTGATAGAATTCATAGTATGTTGTTGTTGTCTGCATCAGGTCTGCTTCGTTGCTCCAGTGTCTCCACGTCTTTCTCCAACAAGCTCACACGCTCTTTAACGTTGGATTTCAGTACTGATGTAGTTCTCTTAGTCTTTAAACTTTGTAGATTCTTTGACTTTGACGAAGAATCATTCTGACTTTGTGTGGCCTTTTAAGAGAACTTCAATTAGTGTTGTTGTTGGTATGAGCATGTGGAGAATCTGCACGATCTTTTCCTCCCGTGAGCATCCAGAAGAAGAAAACATAAAACAAGGGTTAGAAATAATCCAGCGCCTACAAGTTTGAACTTCGAGTGTGTTAACAGCATAGTGTGAAAACACGTCTCTAATTCTCACAAAGGTTGTTCCTGAACTGGAGTCCCACAAGTGAGATAACGCGATGTACCGAAGTACATCTACAGTTCAGATGATTCGCTGAGGTACACCGAAGCATCACCTCACGATTGTAGACCGTTTGAGACACACTAAGCATAACCCACAAGAGTTACCGAAGTGACCTGCTGTCAGGGCTGTTTGATGTTGACCCTGGCAGGAGTTTCCATTCATTCACTGAGGATCACATGTATGAACCTCTCATAAATGTTCTCGACATATTGATAAGATCTGTGTAGGACTCGATAATGTGTCACTTACGTCCTTATTGTTGAACGACAAGTGATGAAATGTCAAGTGTACCTAAGAGATCTTTTGATGAATCTCGTAGCTCTAGACTCAATAGTGCGCTTTGGTGTTCCTGAGCGGAGACTAGGGAGAGGGTCTCCTTCTTCAATACCAGTAATCTCTAAGAGAAAGCCGATAGTTTACGTAGGGTTCCCTATGAGAATGAAACAAGCTTCTGTTGAGAGAAACTTGAGTGGCTAAGAAGTTTTAGTGCATGCGTCACTGGGTCCATGACGACTTTAATCTTCAATACTGGTGTCATCAAGTGACAACCAGTAGCATATGAATTGAACCCGGTGTCTGCCCTAAGTTGAATAATCTGGAGGGCTATTTATTTTCACCCTTTTCTTTACTTTTCTTTTTAATTCTTCAACTCCTTTCTCCGATTCTCATTTTCTCCTTTTTATAATCATACCTAAGGACTTCTAATTCTAGCTATTGGTGGTGTCCTTAGGCAGATCCCTCCGGCTCTGGCGGATCATAGGACGGTTATTCCTAACCTTAGTCACCTTATAACTCCATGACTAACCTATGTTGCCATAAAACCATTAACTTGAAAATCTCTCAAAGTGGTTATAAGTAAAAGCATTTTGTACCACTGTGAGAGTTTAAAATTTTGCAGAAATACTCCCCCTCCACACGTGCTTAAGTATTTTGACAGAAATCTGCACGGTGAGAGAAGAGCGCGCACTTTTGAATTGATCAACTCAAGATAGACAATCCCCCGCGAGACACGGTTACGTTGCATAGTTAAAGAGTTACATTGTCAGCTTTTAGGTGACAACTAGCTCTAATAACTACCTTGAAGGTGTGGAAAAACCTCAAAAGATTGTCAAAACCGTCAAAGTTCATGTCTACCAAGAGTTTCTCGAATGGTACATTCTACTGGGACAAGTCCATTGCGAGACACGTTTACATCACTAGCGAACTAGCTTGAAATTATTACCTGTCCCGGACAAGTCTTTTCGAGTTACTAAAATTTAAGATTTCATCAATTCATTGGTTAAGTCTTATTCGCACTGAGATTCAATAACAATTCACAACATATTTCTTATCACATAATTTTTCTCCCCCTCAAAAATGGCATATAAATGTTATTTTTGACGAAATTTGATATCGAATATGGCCATTTCGAGTTTTGCGGGAAGATTACCACGAAGAATGATTTTGTAAACAAAGTTTTTAAGCAAATACTCCCCCTCAACAAGTTATATTAACTTTCGAGGTTTTGATAATCATAAGGGGAAGTACTTGTTCTTTTTATCAAGAAGTTTTCGCTCCTTTTATAGGATTATGGCACTGAAGTGTACCACAGGGTCCTTTCATTACAAGTACGGGTTGTACAATGTTATGTGTGCACAAGCCATAGTCATATATAAATCACACATCCAAAACATGATAAGAGAAAACAGATCAAGGGGTACCAGGAGATTCAGGTAGCCCAGCAATAACTCCGGGAATGCGTTCTGGACGCTGATAGCCTGTGAGAGATATGCTTGGACGACCACCAATGAAGCTCTCTAATGTTTTGAACTGATCCCGCCTAAACAACCTTTCATCAATCCGCTTGATGATCTTCTTAACATCCATTCTCTCCCTCGAATTCCATCTCTTCTGTGACCCTATGCCTTCATGTATCTCCTTTAACCGATAAGCTAAATCCTCCTTGAATTTCTTCAATGTGTGATCCCCAAACTTGTGTAGCTCTTTGCAAGCCATGAAGCAATTGTGGTGTAGTTTACTTCTGTAGACTACCCCAAACGGTTTCTTGATAAGGGTGTATTGAGCAAGTTGGTTTATGTGATGTCGGGAAGATCGAGCTGTGGTTTTGTAAGATTAAAGCGCTTCTGGTATGATTCCACGGCAAGTTGAATATCTTCTACACGTTCTTGGATCACGATGCTTCTGATGAAGATTGGTAATGACTTGATGTACTCGCGTTGGATATTTGTAGAGAAATGTCGCGTTCATCCTTGTACCTTGGCGAGATACTGATCTTCAATGTCATTAAGCGACAATCTAGGAAAATCCGCTTCACAGAAGTCATATTCCTCTTCGTCTTGTCGTTTGACCACAATTTTCTTAAGGAATATGTAGTCCCACTTTGATGAAAGGGTAACATGTTAAATTGCAATGATCCGTTTTTCACTGAACACTTCCTTCTTTGACTTAAGAACCTGGCAGCTTTTGTAGTAAATTCTTCGGCGTTCAGGCCAATGGTGAATCCCATACAATGCATCGATGTCATACTTTTCCACTTTGTTAGCAAACATGTGTGTGGCGTATTCCCCGATGGCTATGTTGTTGGAGTATATTGCTGCCGGGAAAGGGAGTGTGAGTGATGTAGCGTATTTATTGGAAACCTCGCTACCGTGTAGAAGAAACTCAAGGTCATTGATGAAGAAATAGCGGAATGGAATCTTGGGTTGATCTGGTCGGCCAATGGTAGGTAGAGGTTTGATCCAGTCAGTGTAGTATGGAGCTTTGTCTAGTCTGGTGAAGTCGATGTTTGATTCAGGATTGAGCCAATCAATGTTGTTAGACATGGCTCGTGCAATGTTATCAAGATGATATTCGACTTCAATTGCACTTTCTGAGATGTCTTTAAGTAGTTGAAATGCATCGTTCTTGGTTCGCTTCAACTATGCCTTATCTTCTTCACGTTGAACTTTTCCTGAATAAGCTTCACATGCTCCATTGTACGACCATCTACCATTTCTTGACCTTCTGGTAATGAGGGGTTGGCATCAACAAGTCTAGAAAACCAGTCATATTCTTCGGTTGTGTCTTCATCTAGCCATGAGAGAACATCGGTCTTCTTCTTCTTTTTCTTTGGCTTTGATGATGATTCTGGTTTCTTTGTTGTGGCAGAAGAGGTGGGTTGTTGTTGGGGCTCAGGGACATCTTCATCGTCACCACCAGTGTATTCAAAATGATCACCGGTTTTCTCTGTTTGTGGTGGTAACTCAGAGTCCTGAGGTTTATCAGTAGCAGGAGAACGTTGTAGAGATCTTGTTCGAGTGGAGGTCCTTTGGGGTGGTGGTGGCATAGAGGATGATTCGCCAGCTTTCTTTGGACGTTTTGGTGCAGAATCCTTGTCCTTATCATCGCCAGCTCTTGGGCGTTTAGGTTGACCTGCGGACTCTTTGCATGAAGATATGAGTTGATATTCTAGAAGGGCCTCAAAAAATTTAGCTTCATATGAAGCAAAGGTTGCAGACCGTTTAGACATTTGTATCACCAATTTCGAGATCTACTCAGCTTCAGAGAGATCAGGTGAGTTGGCCAGTGTATGTTTAACCAATGCAACGATATTTGGAGTAAGTTTTCTGGCGAACATATCCCTTGTCACTCCAGGAACAGTGTCGAGAAGGAACTTATGAGTATATTCCTTAATCGTCTTGTTCATTTCACCATGTACATCTGATAATGCTACACGCGTCGTTCGGGGTCAAAGGAACTTCCTTTTCTTCGAGCAAGTTTTATAACACCCTAGGCAGTGAACCTAATCATTGTAGTGTAGTATTAGGGTAAGCCACGGGTATTGATATCGTTCTATAGGGGAATAGGAATGCTAGTGAGAAGTTACTACGATTGAGGAAGATTATTTTTTTTATCTTTTTTATGTTTTTTAGGTAATGGAAAAGTACGAATCTCGGGGTTTAGATTTGGGGGTTGGTATTGCTACCGATTACTCTACTTATCTAATTATCTAATCTAAGGTGTATGTAGTCTATGTCTAATTATTGTGTGCTAGTATGATAGTTTAAAGATGTGTTTACTTAGGTTTTACTACTCCTTAATTATCTCCTATTGGTAGTTGAATTGTCACGTCCTTATTCTTAATTGCGTTGTGTGTCTAAAGTTGTAGGGTATGCGTTTATCCCTAACTCTTTGAAGTTACCAAAGGGTCTCGTCTACAAAATACCACTAGGGATCATAAACTCTTACTCTAAGGCCTCTTTAGATAGTTTAGCTTAGAATCGCTCAAGGTGCCATAACCTAAGGTTCACAAAGATTAATCAAGCATTAAGTACACAAAGAATGACCTATCGCATTACTAGATCATTAACAACTAAGATAAGAGACAACCAATCAATATTCAATAATTAAGTTTCATATTCCCTAAGCAAACACACAAGTAAATTAGCCGGACATGGAGAACATGCAAGCACACACACAAATAATCAAAGACATAATTGTATTAATGAAGTAAAACACTTATCTTGATGTAAGATAGGGTTTGGAACCCTAAAATACTGTACAAGACAGCCTTGGTTCGGTTTAGGTTTTTACTCCAAAATACTACACACAAATACTGAAAAAATTTGGATTCTATATATAAGATTACACATGCGACGGCTTCACCTTATGTTTTGTGACGCCGTCGGATCGCCGTCATTAGGGTTTCGTCTTGGCCACGTTAGTCTTGCGACGGCGTCACCTTGTGCTTGTGACGCCGTCCTCTTCAGCTTCTGACGCCGTCTGGATCGAATCTAGGCCGTCTGAGTTGCGACGACCTACTCTTTTATAACTTGACGTTGTCACTTGAAAATAAGAGTTTTGGCTTCTGTCCCGTCACAAAATCCTCTGACGGCGTCGCAGTTAAGCAGTGACGCCGTCACCTTGTGTTTTCAGCAGCTTGAGCGTCTCGATTCTTGACTTTGGCCATTTTCTTCGTATATCCACGCCTTTTCGTCCAAATAACTGCCATTATAGCAATTTGCCTTCAAGAGACCTAAAAAGTGAAAAGGAATGATATTAAGTAATAACGGATACAAAAGTGATCAAATAAGGGCTTAAACGACCCCTCAAAAAGGTACATTTTAAAACCTTATCAAATATCCCTACACTTGGTATTTGCTTGTCCTCAAGCAAATGTGCTTTTAGCCAATTAATTTATAAGTTAAGGGTCATGAAGCATTGGTTTAAAACAGTCCACAACACATATAAGCCCCGCAAAAGTCATAACAAGCACGGAAATTACATACTAGCACCTCACATGGGGTGTTTGGATACTCACATCTCTCTCGGGTGTATATGAAATATAACAAGTTAGAAATGGAAGATAAACACTCATTAACCGGTCCTAGTACATAGATTACCATAGGCTTGAGAATAGATCAAACCTCCATCGCTTTGGCGTAAGTACCTAGGAAAGACTATCAAAGAGGTCTTTAAAGGGTTGTAATGTTAGACTTACGGTAGGGAAACAAAGGGTTTGGTGGGATAGGCTATTTAGTGGTGGCAAGTCTAAAATCTCTTATGTTACAAGCATACGAAGAATGGTGTTGCTAAGCCAAGACTCGACACTCTAGACTCTAGCTAACTGAAACAAACAAACAAACATAAATTTAAAGAATAGATGTAGGATGGTAGCCCGTATGTTTTTTTTTTCACTCTATTTTTTTTTCTTTTCTTTTTTTTCTTTTTTTTTCGATTTTTTTTTCACATACACTTTTACTCTACCATCCTCTACGGTAACATCAAAATGATAGGGATTTATAGGCACATCCCTACACTTGAGTTTTTATTACTCTAACACTAATTTGACCCGAATTAAAAAGATCAAAACACTTGGGGTATGTTATTACGCAAATTAGGGAAATAAACGTTCCCTTTCAATCATTTTATAAACTTTAACTTTTTCCCATGAGTCCCAATCGTCCCAAAACTGTGTACAAAGGATATGACTCGACTTAGCAACTCATGCAAGCAACTAGATAATTGAACTAAGGGTTTAGGGTGATAACAATAATGCACTAAAAGTGAGTGCATACAAGGTAGGCTAAGGCGATTTGGGTGTATATTTGGGGGTGAGGTGTAAACAATGCTCTTCATTGATATTCCGGAAAAACCGAAACATCACGAGAACCGCGAAAAGGATAGGCTCTGAGGGGTTTACTAGGGGTATCGTGTACTAAAGATGAGTACAACGCAAAGGGTGTGGGGGAATTACTCAACCGATGTGGAAGAAGTAATTATATTACGGGTATCCAACAAGGGTTATCCTAATGCCTCTTATCATTTAGTTATTCCTAACTACACAAGTGTAGTCTTACTAGCGATCTCGGGATGCATCACAAAACAAGTTCTAGAATCTAATATACTACCGGTTCACACTCTAAGCATTAAACATGAATGCTTTTAATTCCTACTAATCTAAGGGCGATCCTCACATTTTGGGTGGAATTTAGGTGGTAAAGGGTTTTTTTTGTGCTAGTCATGCAACTTCCTATCCGTGAGACGCTTTTGTTAAGACTAATGGCCCACTCCTATATATCATGAAAAATTTTAAATTTGGTGCCAAAATTACCCTAACCGACATTTTCTCATGGTTTATTACACAAATACAATTGAACAAAGCAAATAATCAAGGATAAGCATAGTTTCAAAGTTCCCGTTTTATTTTCCCTCCCTACACTTAAACCGAACATTGTCCCCAATGTTCCCCGAAAGTATCAAAGTTATGATAATAGAAGGTAATTAAAAATGAAAGAAACTAATACTCCCCTGATTAGCTCGGTAGGATCCGTGTGTTAAGTAGTGGTTAAATCCTTTCCAAGAAGAATGTGTGCGTGAAAAGCTACTTCCAATCTTTTGTTTCTTCTTCTTGATAAATGAAACCTGCACATTTGAATAAAACAAACGAAACCTTCGCGTAAAATCGGCGGTAATAATATATATAAGACTCTACTAAACTAGGATATAATGCTTGTGGAATGGATGTTTACAGAATTTCTGGAAAATTAAGACCTGGAAAATTCCAAAAATTTATAAGTAGCTCAGAAAACAAGAAAAAAGTAATCTGTTGTTTTTACTCCTTCCTGACGCCGTCAGGTTATCCTGACAAAAACTGGTCTGCGATTTTCTGGAAATTTACATCTTTAGAATCTGGAAAAATTTATGCGAAACATCCATTATGACTCGATACAAGCATTTGACTCGAACAAACACACAAATATATCTTTTAATGAATTGTTATTCTCATGTTTACGTTTCTTTTGAAAACGTGTGTAATCCTCCATACACTTATCCTTTATGTAAAATACCTTTATATGCAATTAAGACGAGGTTAAAAACAAAATAAAGCATTTTTACAAATTTAAACATGAGAATAAACAATTAACAAAAGATATATGACACTAACAAGCAAACAATTAAGCATGGGTTGCCTCCCACGAAGCGCTTTTCTTTATTTAAGAGTCTTGTAGCTAGACTCGTAGTCGTGCCCTCACGTACCGATAAGCTTATCCTTAACAATGTGATAAGGATCAAACTTATCATTTAGGTTCCTAGTAGTACATTCGGTTCGATATGCCTTTTCAAATTTCTCTCCATCGGGATCATAGATTGTTATCCTAATGTGCCATTCTCCATTACCATCACTAGGTGGTTTATTTCAATCCCACTTATGTTTAGGCTTTTCAATTTTCCACCTATTTATGACAAGGTTAACGGGCAAACTTCCTAGGAACTCTGTCATCTTCCTAAATACTAAGGTGTCCTCTAACGGGTTCACTTCCATGTCCCTAGCCATCTCTTTTTCATGGAAAGTTGCTTTACTAGCAAAGGCTTCATCTAAGTAGAAAGGTCGTTGGGGGCCTATGAGGTTCTCATCTATCCAAGGTCCATATCTAGAAGGCGTCCTATCCAACCTAATCTCATGTGGGATTTCCTCTTCTTTGTAGTACGTATGCCTTTTGACATCGTAAATTGACCTAGCACTCCCCTCTCCTACCACTATTTTAGACATCTTACAATCGATGATGGCACTAGCGGTAGCTAAGAATCCTCTTCCTACTAGTAATGGGCATGTCGGGTCCTTATTCATGTCTAGCACATGAAAGTCGGCCAAAAGAGTCAACTCTCCTACGTGTACTACCATGTCTTTTATTATTCCTACCGGATGTGCAACACTACCATCTGCTAGACCTAAGATGGTTTCCATTGGTTCTATCTTACCTAAGTTAAGGCTTCTATGGAGGGACAACGGAACAAGGTTGATGCATGATCCTAAGTCGGCTAGAGCATCGAGAGGTTTGGAAGTTCCAAGCCTACACGGAAGAGTAAATAGCCCGGGATCGTCTAACTTCTTAGGTAAATTATTTCGCACAAAAGCGGACCCATGTTTTCCAAGTTTAAGTTCTAACTCATATTTTTCTTTTAAAGCATTATAATAAGGTGCATGAGCTAAGACTTCAAGAACCGGTTTTTCTTGATGGAGTTCCTTGTACTCCTCCTCTAGACTAGTTTTGGGTGCTTGGTTGATGGGTTTCTCAAGAGTAGGTTCTACCAATGGTGCAGGGCCTTGGTACCTCATTTTGGATGGCTTGGAACCCTTTTTGATAGCATTTACCCAGTGAACCGTTGGGTGTGAGGGGCATGGATGCGCACTCTCCCATGGTGAACAAGAACATGAAGTCGATGAAATCGAATTCACTTTTGGGTTTTTTATAGTATCACTTGGGAGTGCTCGAATTTCTCGTTCATTAAAGGCTTTTAAGAGAGCATCAAGCTTGTTTGTCATCTCGCCTTGCCTTCGCTTAAAATTGGCTTCAAGCTTAGTCAATCGAGTCTCTTGAGATGACATGAATCTAGATGCAATTGCCTCAAGATCAGTGGGGTTCCTGGTGTTTAGAGAATTGAACCTATTAAGTGGACTAGATGAGCTTTGGGGTGTGCTTGATTTTTGGTTCCACTTAAGGTTAGGGTGATTTCTCCATGAGGGGTTGTAAGAGTTCCCTAAGTTGTTTTGTTCGGGCTTGAAAGTGTACCACTTCTCTCCCGCTCCGTCGGTACGCACGAAGGCGTAGTCCGCAAAAGCTCGTTCGGGGAGTCTTGTACAATCACGAGTGTTATGAGGACCACTACATAACTCACAAGGAAGAGTGATTTTATTCACTTGATGTGAAGACTTAGGATTTTCGTAGGAACTCATTAGGAATTTAACTTGATCTTCAAGTTCGATCATCCTACGGTCGGAAGATTGTGAGTCAATGGGAGGCAAGGAGATTGCCTTAACGGTTTTGGGCAACTCACGGGGGTCATTCCAACTTTCGTTGTCATAGAGAGCAAGATCCTCTATTATACCCCATGATTCTTCCGCGATGAGATCACTAAGTTTTCCACCGGCCGCTTGGTCAATGGATCGCTTGGTAGGGAAGTTGACATGATCATAAAAGATTTGGACTTGAAGCCAAAGATCAATGCCGTGATGAGGGACTTTATGAAGTAGGTCCTTGAATCGAGTCCATGCTTCGTAGAGAGATTTACCTTGACGTTTTTGGAACATCAAGATGTCATTCCTAAGTTTAGTGGTTCTCCCCGGTGGGAAAAATTGAGCAAGGAAACGAGCCCAACTTGAGATGGAGCCGGCGGGAAGTCGCTCAAGCCAATTACTAGCTTGGTCCCGTAGAGAGAATTGGAAGAGACGCAGGCGCGTGGTCTCCCGAGTAGTAGCATCAAGGTCGATGGAATCGACAATTTTAAGGAAATCCCTTAGATGCTGATTTGGATCTTCGGAACGAAGTCCATGGAATGCACATCCGTTTTGCACCAACCGGATGTGTCGGATCGCAGGGCCGTAGTTTGGGCTTGGTCGGGAAGCTCAATGGTGTTCCTATAGCCTAGGTGGCTTGGTCTCGAGTATTCACCAAGAGTACGGGCTCTTGGCGGGTCATTTGGTGGCAGGTTGATGAATGGTGGTTGGTTATCACCTTCCATGATGAAAAGTGATGGTGTTACGAACAAAAGTCATGAAGAAGGGAGATAGACTACGAGAAAGATAAGAATGAGAAAAATTTACTTGATAGGAATCAAGAAAAGAAACCTAAACGAGGTGGACTACTAACTAGCTATTCTACTCCCTGGCAGCGGCGCCAAAAACTTGATAACGCTACACGCGTCGTTCGGGGTCAAAGGAACTTCCTTTTCTTCGAGCAAGTTTTATAACACCCTAGGCAGTGAACCTAATCATTGTAGTGTAGTATTAGGGTAAGCCACGGATATTGATATCGTTCTCTAGGGGAATAAGAATGCTAGTGAGAAGTTACTACGCTAAGGTTGGGGTTGAGGAAGATTATTTTTTTATCTTTTTTATGTTTTTTAGGAAATGGAAAAGTACAAATCTCGGGGTTTGGATTTGGGGGTTGGTATTGCTACCGATTACTCTACTTATCTAATTATCTAATCTAAGGTGTGTGTAGTCTATGTCTAATTATTGTGTGCTCGTATGATAGTTTAAAGATGTGTTTACTTAGGTTTTACTACTCCTTAATTATCTCCTATTGGTGGTTGAATTGTCACGTCCTTATTCTTAATTGCGTTGTGTGTCTAAAGTTGTAGGGTATGCGTTTATACCTAACTCTTTGAAGTTACCAAAGGGTCTCGTCTACAAAACACCAGTAGGGATCATAAACTCTTACTCTAAGGCCTCTTTGGATAGTTTAGCTTACAACCGCTCAAGGTTCTATAACCTAAGGTTCACAAAGATTAATCAAGCATTAAGTACACAACGAATGACCTATCGCATTACTAGATCATTAACAACTAAGATAAGAGACAACCAATCAATATTCAATAATTAAGTTTCATATTTCCTAAGCAAACACACAAGTAAATTAGCCGGACATGGAGAACATGCAAGCATACACACAAATAATCAAATAATCAAATACTGTACAAGACAGCCTTGGTTCGGTTTAGGTTTTTACTCCAAAAGATTACACACAAATACTGAAAAATTCGGATTCTATATATAAGATTACACATGCGACGGCGTCACCTTATGTTTTGTGACGCCGTCGGATCGCCGTCATAAGGGTTTCGTCTTGGCCACGTTAGTCTTGCGACGGCGTCACCTTGTGCTTGTGACGCCGTCCTCTTCAGCTTCTGACGCCGTCTGGATCGAATCTAGGCCGTCTGAGTTGCGACGGCCTACTCTTTTATAACTTGACATCGTCACTTGAAAATAAGAGTTTTGGCTTCTGTCCCGTCACAAAATCCTCTGACGGCGTCGCAGTTAAGCAGTGACGCCGTCACCTTGTGTTTTCAGCAGTTTGAGCGTCTCGATTCTTGACTTTGGCCATTGTCTTCGTATATCCGCGCCTTTTCATCCAAATAAGTGCCATTACAGCAATTTGCCTTCAAGAGACCTAAAAAGTGAAAAGGAACGATATTAAGTAATAACGGATACAAAAGTGAACAAAGAAGGGCTTAAACGACCCCTCAAAAAGGTACATTTTAAAACCTTATCAACATCTCGATTGAGAAACTTCTGGATCTGTTCCCGTTCTCTCAACATCTAGTTTATCCCGTTTTGAAGAAGGTTGACTCTGTCAGCAAGTTGATTTAGTTTCTTGTTGACTACATTTTTCTTCCTTACTTGCTTGACAGTTTTAACAATCTTAGTGTTTGCTCGGGATGCCCAAGTGTCGGTTGGCTTCTTAATCGATCTGGATGCGGATCTGGTGGTTGCTTTTTAATAGTGGAGGTAATGAGTGAGAAGATGAGTCTGATGTTGATGAGACATGAGGAGGCTCAGGGTCCTTTGGTGGCTCAGAAGTTTGTTCCTTGCTTCGTACGGGACTATCAAGAATGTAATCATTGGCTTCCTTTTCCGCTTGAGCCTTTTCTTCTACCTTAACCCTAGCTTCTTCATCTGTTTGAGCTTGAGCTTCCTTTTCTGCTTTTTCTTTAGCTGCAGCCTCAACATCTTCATCAGGAATTTTCTCAGACTTCTCCATTTCTGGTTCTTCAAAGTCATAGATGATCGAATCCTCAAGTTGCTTTTGTTGTTGTTCGTGGGTGGTGGTACCATTTCCCTTATCGGGTTGATTAACCGCATCGAAAACTGGTGTAGTTAGTGCACCACCACTTGACCCTCCGGGGCCACGAGTTTGTTGCTGTTCAAACTCTTTAGACATGTTGGAGTCTGAGGTTCTTAAGCTTCTTTCTGTAGTCTCTGTCTTCATCCAATGGCTCTTCTTCTGAGGTCTCTTCTTCGTGCTCAAGCACTGGAGTTTTCCCTTTGTCAGACTTGGGACTGAGAGGTTTTGCGACTGTTTGAGTATCATCAGTTGCAGATTCCGAGTAGATAATCTCTTCATCTATTTCAGTGTCCTCTGAGTCCTCGTCCATTAGTTTTGGTTCTCGTTTGGGAATAGGGATGGCTTCAGTAAGAGGAACTCTCTTTTTGAGTGTGTGAGTTCTCTTTGGGTACCTTCTCGTACTCTCAGTGCTCGCTATACTTCCGGCACTGCCTCTCCTGGTCTTCCTAACAGGTGTACAAGAAGACTTACCATCAATGAAACCTACTTTGCCTGCTTCAACTGCTCCCAGATATCATTTGTACGATTGAAGTCCTTTGATAACTTCAGAAAGAAGATAATCTGGCAACACTACACCCTGTTTCTTCGTGGTTGATTCTTTGAATCTTACCATGTTAAGTGTGGGTTCAAGTAGCACGAAGTGATGGTTGAGGTCTTCAAGTCTTTGGGGAATATCTGGATTGGTTTCAAGATTACTTTTGATCAACAATTTTGTGTATCCGACATAAGGGATCTTGGAGCCAGACCTTTTCAGGTAAGTCATCATGTCGTCCCAAATCAGAGCTGCAAATTCGATGTGTTTCATGTTGACCATGCCCCAAAAGATTTGAAGTTCCATGAGCTTCGGATGCTCATAGCCACTATCACGTCCGGAAACGGATTTAGCAATCATAATGTACAGTGTTCTCCATGGTTGAGGAATATTCTTGAGATCTATTGAGGAGTGTTTTGTGATAACTTCAGCAGCTTCATCATAGCCGATGTCGACCATGAATTGGAGAACGACCTCTTCCGTAGGAGTAGCAGAGAACTCAGTAGGCTCAATGGTTGGAAGAAGAAGAACAGCCTTAAATCTGCAGGAGTGATGGTGACTTGTTTGTTGTTAAGCGTCACCGTCACAACACTTTGACCTTTAACCTTTTGTATCGTGTGCCAGAATTGGTGAACATAGATCTCCGGCACAGTAGCAGAATTTGTGAGCATGTTCTGGTATGGGTGAGTCTTCAAAATATCCACCGCAATCTGACAAGAAGACTCAGAACATGTAAAGTTATCGAAATCGACTATGAGGTTGTTCTTTCCAATCTTCATTGTGTAACCGTCGGGGAAGATGTCTTCCATTGAGAGAACATTTGGTGCAGCAACATTTTCCATTTGGATGTCCACGTGATCTGAAAGATATTTAGCCAAAAGAACCAACATATCGAAAGACATTACGTTAGTCAAAAGTTGATTTTATTGTCTAATTATTGAATATGATATGTTAACGAATGTTACGAGTCCAATGTCACTTGTTTGTCCAATGGTCCAAAGTAGTCGCGAAAAGTTTCGTGAATTTATTAACTTTTAGTTTTGAAGTCTAATTTTTCACATATTGTCACCACATATTAACCATTTAAGCTTATTAATGACATTTTGGTTTGCTGACGTTATGATTTATTTATTTACAAGTTTATACGCGTAACAATTCACAATTTTGGTAAAAAGGTTAGGCTTAGGCGTAGGAATTGCAAGCTTATGCGTAAGCAGTATATCATACGCGTAGGCATAAGCTTATACGTAGGATCTTGACTTACGCATAAGAAATGTTATGCATAGGAAAAGAGAGCCTTAGGCATAGAGCTTACGTGTAAGCATATATGGGAGCTTACACGTAAGGTTTACTCGTAAGAGTGAACCTTATGCGTAGACCTCACTGTTTACGCATATCCTTCATAGGATACGCTTAGTCCCTTTGTAGAACCTTATGCGTAAAGGTTACGCGTAAGATTACTCTTACGTGTAACTTTCTACGCGTAAGATGATCCTTATGCGTATAATTCCATGTTAACCTTGAATCTAAATTTTTCACGCGTAATAACCTGAAACAAATGCATCATAACTCATTCATTAACATATTATCCAATCCCTTTCATCCACTCATGTTATCACAATCAAACATAGTTGAGCGTAAGAATTCTTATGCGTAAACCTTAAACCCTAGGGTTTAATTCTTACAAATAAGAATTCTAGCCATGGAAATGACACCAAATCGTTTCTGGAATAACTTAGAGGTTATATGATTATGTTATAACAAGTTTTAACACCTAAAGTCACATGAATCAAGAACCCCCATTTCTAACGAGTATAAACCCTAAATTTCAATTACTCAAAAATTTATGTATCTGGGCATGATTCATGGGTGGTTTAGAACAAATAAACATGTATCAAACTTCATACAACCAACCAATTATCCAAAAATGAACTCACAAGAACACACCCAATTCATACTTATAAACCCTAATTTTGAAAATGATTAATTTGTGTTTCTGGATGGATTTGGTGATTAAAGATAGCTTTAGAATGATTATATCAATGTTGAAACACATTCATTTCAACACCAAACACCCAAACATGATTACATGTTCATACGCTTATGCATAGAACATGAAACCATTCCTAGAGACAAATCTAACCGTTGGATTTTAAAACAAATCAAGACCTATGTTTAGTATATCACCTAGAATCAAAAACCACTTACAAATTTGAAGTTTAAGGAACGGTTTTGAAGATTGAATGTTATGCGTGGGATATGGTTGTTGGAGAAGTAAATGTTTGAATTTAATGTTTCGAAAAAATTAGGTGGAGTATATTAGATAAAATAAGTTTAAACTTTTAACAGTTTTAGTCCCTCCACCTTAATTATTTTCATCCAACACCCATATCTTCCATTTTGGTTACGTAAAGCAAGATATTTGGAAAGAAACTTGATGACACTCCCCCTCGACTTAAGAAATAATGAAATTTTACAAATTTGAGTTCGGGGAATGTCAATAAATCAAAAATGTGACCACCATTATCAAAGAAACAACCGGGATGAGGTAACATGCAAGTACAAGGTTTTATGAAACCGAAACATATTTACTTTCTCCCCCTCAACACTTGACCAAGAAAATACTGAATTTTGAAAGAGTAAAGTGTTGATGGAAGATTTGTACTTGCCATGTTGAAAGAAATTTGGATAGAATAATATTTTTGTATTTTATCAGATTTTACATTTTTGTATTCTGTTTTTGAAAAATATATACAAAAGAGGTTTTGGTGTTTGGCTGGCTTTAAGATTGTTTTAAAAGTTCATCCAGTTCCTATGGATTCAAACACCGCATACCAATCCGGTGGACCAACTCAGTAAACCTAGCAGGAGCCAAGGCTTTGGTGAGAAGATCTGCCAATTGGTATTCAGTACCCACAAAGTATAATTCAACGGTACCCTTTTCCACATGCTCCTTGATGAAATGATATCAAAGATCGATGTGCTTAGACTTTGAATGTTGAACAGAGTTGAACGAGATCGCAATAGCACTTCGATATTTGCAGTACATCGGGATTCTGTCAAATACGTAACCATAGTCTTTGAGTTGTGTTCTCATCCAAATGACTTGAGCACAACATGCCGACATGGCTACATATTCTGCTTCGGTTGAGGACAGCGATGTACAATCCTGCTTCTTCGATTGCCATGACACCAGTTTATCACCAAGAAATTGCAGAGCTCCTGAAGTACTTTTCCGAGAATCTAAGCAACCTGCTTGATCAGCGTCTGAAAAAGCTATTAGTTCAAAACCAGAATCCTTCGGATACCAGATCCCCAAATTAATGGTTCCCTTGTTGTATTGGAGGATTCTTTTAGCCTCAGAGATGTGAGTTTCAGTTGATCTCGACTGATAACGGGAGCAAAGATATACAGCAAAGACAATATCAGGTCTACTGGCTGTTAGATACATGAGAGACCCAATGATACTTTGGTATTTGGTAGGGTCAACCAATTTCCCATGCAAATCAGCATTCAGTTTCTTGGTATGTACCATTGGTGTGGCATAGGTGTCACAGTTTTGCATTCCATGTTTGTTTAAGATTTCAAGGGCATATTTGGACTGACTCAAGAAAATACCATTGGGTGATTGATGAACTTGCAGTCCTAGAAAGAACGTAAGTTCACCCATCCTGGACATTTCAAAATGTTTTTTCATAAGTTTTGAAAAAGCGTTTGAGTACTTTACCCAAAAATGATGTCATCCACATAAATTTGAACGAACCTTTGACAAAATTATTGGCGATAAGAAAGGATGATAACTTATCATACCACGCCCGAGGGGCTTGTTTGAGACCGTAGAGAGCCTTCTTCAGTTAGTAGACGTGATTAAGGAACTCTGGATCAACGAATCCTTCTGGCTTGCTAACATAGACCGTTTCTTTAAGTTGTCCATTGAGAAAAGCAGTTTTGACATCCATCTAATAAACGGTGATGTTCATGTGAGCCGCAAACGCCAGAAAAATCCGTACAGCCTCAAGACGAGCAACCGGAGCGAATGATTCTTCAAAGTCAATACCCTCTTCCTGTCTATAACCCTTAGCCACCAGACGTGACTGATGAGTGTCTAAATACTCATCATTTTTGTACTGTTTAGAATGCCAAAAACATCTGAAAACACTCAGAAATGCATCAAAATGATAAAAATATCACAAATAAGTGTTTTATGTGTTTTAAATGCAAAAATATCAAAATCTGGTGAAAAACATATCAAGTTTGCATAATTGGCAGTTTTAGTCCCCCAAGTTTCAAAAATTGTCAAAAACAGTCCTTGGTAAATCAAAATAAAGAAAAATATCATTTTAAGTCCCTAGGGATTCTTAAGTTGTCAAAATTGGTCCTTGAGATTTAAAATTGTAAAATTACAATTTAAGTCCCTTAACTTTGAAAAATGTCAAGTTTAGTCCTTGGAAATTTGAAAATGTCAAAACTAGTCCTTGTACTATTGGAACTTGTCAATTTTGGTCCCTTGTAACAACTTTGGAAAATGGGCAGCTTTGGTCCTTGGTCTTTCAGAAATTACAAGTCTAGTCCTTATAATAATAACCTAGCCTTGTCAAAACCATTTTTGACCCCTGCCATTACCCATTTGACCCCCCTGTCATTACCCCTTTTTGAACCCCTGGTCAACCAAAGTCAAACGATACTCCTTTCCCTCCACCTTATCCTGTTCTTCTTCCCCACTTGCCTGCACCCTCTCCAGTCACCTCAGCCTTATCCCTCCCCCTCATCATCATATTCACCTACCTTTCCCACCACAATTAATGCCACCCCCCCCTACTTGCTAGTTCAGAGCCCACAGGTCAAAAACAGATTTCCCGCCAAAACTAATTCAATGGCCAAGATCATTTCCAGTCATCCAATGGCTCCAATTGTGAGTGGGAATCATTCAGAGAGGTGAGAGAAGACAAATGGGTGTATAAAAGAGAGAAGAAGAAGGATGAGAGAGCAGTACTTAGTTTTTTAATTTTATGTATGTCGTATTTTTCTTAAAATGTCTTAAGTAGCTTTTAAATTTGTAATTTCAAGTTTCATGGTACTGAAAATAAGTTGTTTAGTCAGTGTAATTCATTTTGAGCCTTAATTTAAAGTTTCACTTAAGATTCATAGTTTCATGGTTACTGTTTAAAATTTCAATTTCAAACTCTAATATCCAAGCTTCTACTAGCTTACATCTAAGTTCCAATAAGCTTACTAAAGCTCATTATAGCTTTTAGTAAGCTTAAAAAGCAGGTGCAATTAATATTGATGTATGGTCAACAAAAGTCAACTGTGAAGGAATTTTGGTTCAAACAAGCATGGAAATGGTGACAGGGTGTTGCAGAGCTTGGAAGGGGTTGGATTAGCTTAGGATAGTTTAGTTTTGGGTTTGGTTTAAGCTGCAATATCAGCTGGAACAATTGTGAGCGTTTCATCTCATTTTCAGTTTTGCATATTGTACTTGTATGTGTAATCTGTGGCTATTGAGTAACTTAAACCTGTTCAAATAGTTGTAGTTAAGATGTTAGATTTAGTTTAAGTGGATTGAACGAGTTAAATCAGTGGTTAGTCTAGTTTAATTTGCAAAACAGTGCCTTAAAAGAGTGTTTGGAACAGTTGGTAAAACAAAGCTCAAGCTTGGGTCTTTGCTTCAAAACTGTCTACTTAGTCTCAATATAGGTTACTTGAATCATTTGGGTCCTTCAATTGTGCATCAAGACAGTGGAAGTCAAAATCCACATTGAATCTGTCCTTTTAGCTTATCTGTTGGAATTTTACAAAATCAAAAGCTTGTTTCATATTTAGAAATCAGTTGAGTAATTTAATATAGCTTTGTTTTAACTTATAACATCACATTCAATCCATAAATCTAGGTTTAAAGTTCATTATAGTCAAACTTGCAAAACTGCTCAAAAGTCAAAAATCATGAAATATCCAGTTTGAGCCCAACTGGGGTGAATTTTCATGAGCACATTTCTGGGTCAAATCACATGAAACTTGGGGTTTTAAAAAGTTCAGCTGGTTAAGTTTCTTATAATGATTTTTGCATAATTTTAGTAATTTTGTAAAAGCTTCAAATAAGCTCATCAAGCAGGGCTTATTTGCCCTGCTCACAAAACTCAGTCAAAGCTGAGTTTTCTCAGCTTATTGCAGGGCTTGTCCCAAGCTCAATAGAGCTTGACTAGGTCTGGTTTTTGGTTTGAAGGTAGCTAGCCAGGTCTATTTTAGATTCCAACCTTTGGTTTTCTGTTACAGCTTATTAATAAGCAGTTGCTTAAGCTCAAAGTAGTAGCCTTAAAACTGATTTAGCACTTGAACTTAAAACATCAAATCTGTGCATCTTGTAATCCAGAGGTTAAGGCTTGTTGTTTTTAGTTGCATTTGGATAATTTTAGCATAATAGAGCTTCTGTGACAGTGTGGTGCTTATTTAGTACCATTTGCTTTAAATAAGTGCTTATTTATAAGCACTTGGTATTGCAGTTTCATTTTCTTGCACACAACCCCATGTTTTTATATTTTTCCTAGATTCTTAATATTATTTTAGAGTTTTCCTGAATTTTTCACATTTTTCTAGGCCAGTTTACTATTTTTCCTTAATTAAAACAGTTTTTAAGTCATTTTAATTAGTTTTTAATACAATTAAATCAGAAAAAGTTCAAAAAAATAATTTTTCATTTTTTTTAGGTTAAGATAAATATAAAAAGCAAAAAAATTATTTTTCTAGATTTTTCACAGTTTAATTTGTAATTTTTAGTAATTTAATTAGTTTTAAATAGTTTAAAATTCATAAAAAATAGAAAAATAATCAGAAAAATACAAAAATAGTTTTGAAAATTCTATTTTGTTATTTTAGATTTTTCCAAGTCATAATTTCATTTTCTAGCTTTATTTCATATTTTCTTGTATTTTAGGGTATTATTAAATAATTAAAATTAGTTTTTAATTAATAATAATTAGATAAATAGTTATAAAAATAATTTTCTTTTTCTTAAAACTTTCTCTTATCATTAGGATTGTAAAAATATCATTTTCATATTTTTAGGGTTAATATTACTCCAGTTTCACATTTTCTTTAGTACGTCACGTAGTTTGTAATTTAAGTTTAATAAAAGAAAAATCAAAAACATCATTTTACAAATAGTGATAGCGTTTATTTAATATAGTTTATCTTTTTAATTTCCTTTAATTTGCATTTAAGCCCCTGTGGTTTATATACTTTCTCTTTTAGTATAATCAATCATATCTCTTGTCCATTCAAATCTTCTTGATCACTACACGTTTGATTATTCTCGCACGGCTCGTTGGGACTAAACGACCTGGGGAAACACTATACTCCTCTAGATCTTCATTGCATTTGTTTCCAGACTGTTTTAAGTTTGTTACGGTTAGCCATTCACAAGTGGCTAGCTTGCGTGATAAAACTTGACGGTTTGGGACGAATCAAATTTTGGCGCCGCTGCCGGGGAGCTGTGCTAATTGTCTTACGCTTAGCAGATTAGTGATTTGAATAAATCACTCCTTGTTCATACCATCTATCTATATATATATATTTTCTTAAAAAAAATCCAAAAACCCAAAAACAGCTTAAAACGTAAAAAACACAAAAATATTTTCCTTTTGTTTCTATATATGTATCAAAGATAAAAATACAAAAAGATTTGTCGTTTTCTTTAATAAATAACAACATAAAAGATTACCACCGCAAACCAAGGCAGTGTACTACCTAACTGGGGGTACGACCATAATAAGTTCCCGAACCAAAGATTAAAACTTGCCTTTGTGTCCTTGTGATTGGTGTACCTTTTTCAAAGAAGCCATTCATCTTGTGATTATTGGTTAAGTTCACTATTGTTTTGCCTCGATCTTGTTTTAATTGGATTTGTGTTATATCTACTTGTCAGAACCAGAAAACCCAAAAAGATTCTTCTTACCCCATTTTCACCAATTTCATAATTCCTTTCCTTAACTCTGAGATCTCTTAGAGTTAACTCTAGTGCATGCGCACTCGTTCTTCTAGATCATTGAGTCCTTTTCGTGATCTAGCAGAAATTCCTAGAAGACGTTCTCGTAGACGTGCTGCCCAAATAGTCGAACCCGAGATTCGTACTATTTCAAACAACAATATGGCAGACGAACGAACTATGGCGGAAATGCTCCAAGCACCCACCGAGGGTTATGGAGATGCCATCATTTTACCAGTAATCAATTCTGATCACTTTGAATTGAAGACACATTTGATCCAACTTGTGTCCACAAATCAATTCCACGGGTTTGACCGAGAAGACCCGTATGCACACATCCGTTGGTTTAACAAGTTGACTTCAACTATCAATTTCAAGGATGTGCCACAAAAAGTCATCAAGTTGATGCTATTTCCATTCTCACTGGAGGGGACAGCCCGGATTTGGCTGGAAAAAGAACCCCCTCGATCCATCGAAACTTGGGAGGAACTTGTTCAAAAGTTTGTCAATCATTTCTTTCCTCCATCAAAGACGACTAATCTTAAAAATGAAATTTCTGGATTTCGTCAAAATTTCGATGAAAACTTTGGAGAGGCATGGGAGAGATTCAAAGATCTCCTCAGGAAATGCCCCCATCATGAATTCACGGAGCTTCAACAAGTTAATATCTTTTATAATGGGTTGAACGGTAACGATCAAGATTCTTTGAATGCAGCCGCCGGTGGCAATATCTTGAATCGTAAGCCTAAAGATGTGATTGAGATTTGCGAGCAAAAATCAAAAGTTCCTATTTCTCGCAACAAAGTCAATACTCCAAACACTCCTGCTTCTTCATCCAATAACTCTTCTGAGTTAGCTGCTCCGATAGCCGCTCTAACAGATGTCATCCGTTGTATGATGAAAGATGTAAAGGAAATCAAAAGCGAAATTCATAAGCCGGAACCAATCAAAGCCGTAAACAAGGTGTGTGAAACTTGTAGTGGTCCACATGCGTATTATGATGGTCAAGCAACCGATGCTTCCTTTTACGAAGCTCCCGTAGCTTCTGTAAACCACAATCAATACCGACCACAAGCTGATCCTCACTACCGTGCACCTAGCGGTATGACACCACCTGGTTTTCCTCCTGTGCAAAACCATGGCAATCAAAATCGCTTTGTTCCGAATCAAGGACAAAACTTCAATAACTCTCAAAATTTCAATCAAAACCGGAACAATTTCAACCAACCATATCAAGCTCCAAATCAGCAAAGTTATCAACAACCTTCTCATGCTCCCCCACCAAATGACTTCATGAAAATTACTGAGTCAAGCATACGTTCAATGCAAACTCAGATCAATAACATGAGGGTTGAGCTAAAAAAGGAAATTGATACCACAATGTCTCGGCAGACAAATGAGTTGAAGAATATGATGAGCAGTTTCATGAACATGAATATGAACCAAGCTTCATCATCTTCTGGAGGACTCCCAAGCAATACAATTCCTAATCCCAATGCCGAGTTGAAAGCCGTCACCACTCGTAGTGGTAAGACGCACAATGGACCTTCGACTCCAATGCCTCCTCCACCAGGAGCAATGAGTCAAGTTACCAAGGATACAACGGACAAAGTGCATTTCTCAAGCCCACGAAGTACCGCACACGTCCCACCTTCGGTAGTCCAAGCTTTAAGTCCGGAACCCGAAGTTCCGAAGACAAATTCTGAGCCAGAAATGACTTCCATCCCGGCTCAAAAGTCTAGTCAGCTTCCTTACCCATCAAGAATGCATGATGAGAGGCTCAAAGACAAAAACAAAGAGCAAATGGAAAAAAATTTCCAAATTTTCAATGAACTACACTTTGATATAAGTTTCGTTGATGCTCTCGTTCTAATGCCTAAATTTGCATCCACGCTCAAAGGCTTACTGAGCAACAAAGATAAGTTATCTGAGATGGCTAAAACCCCTCTCAATGAGCAATGCTCAGCGGTCCTTCTCAAGAAGCTTCCCAAAAAGCTTGAAGACCCTGGCAGGTTTTTAATCCCGTGTGATTTCTTGGGGATGGTTCAATGCTCCGCCTTGGCCGATCTTAGCGCAAGCATTAACCTCATGCCACTCTCAGTATGGAAGAAACTGTCTCTTCCTAAACTTTCATCCACTTATATGACACTCGAGCTAGCGGACCGTTCCATAACGCGTCCACTTGGGATAGCCGAGGATGTCGTGATGAAAGTGGGAAAGTTTCACTTTCCTACTGACTTTGTTGTAGTAGACTTTGATGCAGATCCTAGAGTTCCCCTCATCTTAGGGAGAGCTTTCTTGAGAACGAGTCGTGCTCTGATTGATGTGTTTGCTGAAGAGTTGACCATACGGGTTGACAACGAAGAACTCACGTTGAATATCAACCAAAACTCCACGCCTCTATCCAAACAGAGTGTTGCCACAATTGATCAAAAATCTGAAAGATTCAATGCAACACTCTCAAATTTCACGGTTAAGAGGAGTTTTCAAAAACGTGCTGAGCTAAAAGCTTTGAAAATCAACCCTGGTTCAAACAAATGGTTTGAAAGTTGTACCAGGGAAGTCAAGAGTATTCTTGATGATCATGATCTTGAATCGCAGACTTCATCGGAAGTGGTGGAAATTGCTAGCTCTAAGAGCACACCACTTGTCCCACCTCCGGAATCAGTTTATCGTATCGAGTTTGTTAACTCTGTGGATGAAACCAAACTCTCTTCAGTTTCATCTGAATTGGATGATGATGTTTGTGATCCAATGGGAGACATTCTTTCCGTTGATGAATTGCTCAAAAATGATCCATCATCTCCTAGTCTTATTATTCCCGACTCTTCCATCCCTTCTCTCACTCCTGATGAGGAAGATGACAACTTTTGGAATGAAGTCGATGCCTTTCTAAGTGATGAGTCAATTCCAACAGGAATTGATAATACTTACTTAGATTCGGAGGGGGACATCCTTTTTCTAGAAAATCTGTTGATTGAAGAACCGTTTCCCACCCTTCCTCCCGGACATCTTATTGACAATCACTATATAAGCTTCAAGTTTAAGCTTAAAAATGTCAAAAATGGTGATTTGCTTCTTTCTGATGAGGAATGGACATGCATTCTCATGCACATCTTTATTCCATTCTTCACAGATGGTGTGGTTGCTCTTTCCCTTTTCTCTTTCGGGAATGAGGACACCATCTTTGACCCCGGTATCATCCCTTATAGTTTCCACTATTAACAATACCGCGGTTGTATCTCGTCGGGGTGGAACTTTCTGATGTTCATATGTTTGTTAACACTGTGAACGAAAGTCCGATTGAGATTGTTTTTCCACGTTACTTTCCCCATGAACAAATGAATTCGGGGATCGAGTCAAGCTAGCGACTCGGTAATCAAAAACAGTAGCTAAACATGGGTTTTCACCCGTGTGTACCACCCTAGTGTGGGGGAGTTGCCCCCGCTGTTGTATATAAAAGCTTTAAAAAAATAAAAAATAAATAAATAAATAAAAAAAAATCTTGCTAAATAATGGCCGTAGTATTTCCCTTTTACGTTCTATGTTTCGGCATAACCGCCGCTACTTTGAATATTGAGGGCAATATTCATTTCTAGTGTGGGGGGGAATTCTCACGAATTTTATCATGTAATTATACCGCCTAATTCCCCCATTTTTGGCCAAAATTTTTTTTGGAGTAAGTGTTTTGCACTTACTCATCTTACGGTTATCAGTCCACCATGTCTAATAAACAAAAGGATTGGCTAATCCAGGAGCAAACGGCTCTTGGTAAAGATATATCAAATCCGTTGACGGCTTGCAATTTGCCCAAAATTGTATGGTATTCAGCTCACCATATCCTTAAAAGTAAAGAGTTGGCTAGCCCGCAAGTTTATGGCTTGTGGTAAAGGCAGTGGAAAAACCATAATTGGTAATCAGCTCACCATATATGGCTAGTCCAGAAGCAAACGGCTTATGGTAAAGACAAATCAAATCCGTTGGAAGCTGGTGATTTGCTCAAAATCATTTGGTTATCGGTGCACCAAGGTTCTTACTTGAGCTGAAACATTTGGCTACTCCAGAAGTAATGGCTTTTGGTAAAGAGATGAAATCCATTAATTTTTCTCAAAACATTGCTAGGGACTAGCAATATCTTAGTGTGGGGGATTGATGAGTGTCTAAATACTCATCATTTTTGTACTGTTTAGAATGCCAAAAACATCTGAAAACACTCAGAAATGCATCAAAATGATAAAAATATCACAAATAAGTGTTTTATGTGTTTTAAATGCAAAAATATCAAAATCTGGTGAAAAACGTATCAAGTTTGCATAATTGGCAGTTTTAGTCCCCCAAGTTTCAAAAATTGTCAAAAACAGTCCCTGGTAAATCAAAATAAAGAAAAATATCATTTTAAGTCCCTAGGGATTCTTAAGTTGTCAAAATTGGTCCTTGAGATTTAAAATTGTAAAATTACAATTTAAGTCCCTAAACTTTGAAAAATGTCAAGTTTAGTCCTTGGAAATTTGAAAATGTCAAAACTAGTCCTTGTACTATTGGAACTTGTCAATTTTGGTCCCTTGTAACAACTTTGGAAAATGGGCAGCTTTGGTCCTTGGTCTTTCAGAAAGTACAAGTCTAGTCCTTATAAAAATAACCTAGCCTTGTCAAAACCATTTTTGACCCCTGCCATTACCCATTTGACCCCCCTGTCATTACCCCTTTTTGAACCCCTGGTCAACCAAAGTCAAACGATACTCCTTTCCCTCCACCTTATCCTGTTCTTCTTCCCCACTTGCCTGCACCCTCTCCAGTCACCTCAGCCTTATCCCTCCCCCTCATCATCATATTCACCTACCTTTCCCACCACAATTAATGCCACCCCCCCTACTTGCTAGTTCAGAGCCCACAGGTCAAAAACAGATTTCCCGCCAAAACTAATTCAATGGCCAAGATCATTTCCAGTCATCCAATGGCTCCAATTGTGAGTGGGAATCATTCAGAGAGGTGAGAGAAGACAAATGGGTGTATAAAAGAGATAAGAAGAAGGATGAGAGAGCAGTACTTAGTTTTTTTAATTTTATGTATGTCGTATTTTTCTTAAAATGTCTTAAGTAGCTTTTAAATTTGTAATTTCAAGTTTCATGGTACTGAAAATAAGTTGTTTAGTCAGTGTAATTCATTTTGAGCCTTAATTTAAAGTTTCACTTAAGATTCATAGTTTCATGGTTACTGTTTAAAATTTCAATTTCAAACTCTAATATCCAAGCTTCTACTAGCTTACATCTAAGTTCCAATAAGCTTACTAAAGCTCATTATAGCTTTTAGTAAGCTTAAAAAGCAGGTGCAATTAATATTGATGTATGGTCAACAAAAGTCAACTGTGAAGGAATTTTGGTTCAAACAAGCATGGAAATGGTGACAGGGTGTTGCAGAGCTTGGAAGGGGTTGGATTAGCTTAGGATAGTTTAGTTTTGGGTTTGGTTTAAGCTGCAATATCAGCTGGAACAATTGTGAGTGTTTCATCTCATTTTCAGTTTTGCATATTGTACTTGTATGTGTAATCTGTGGCTATTGAGTAACTTAAACCTGTTCAAATAGTTGTATTTAAGATGTTAGATTTAGTTTAAGTGGATTGAATGAGTTAAATCAGTGGTTAGTCTAGTTTAATTTGCAAAACAGTGCCTTAAAAGAGTGTTTGGAACAGTTGGTAAAACAAAGCTCAAGCTTGGGTCTTTGCTTCAAAACTGTCTACTTAGTCTCAATATAGGTTACTTGAATCATTTGGGTCCTTCAATTGTGCATCAAGACAGTGGAAGTCAAAATCCACATTGAATCTGTCCTTTTAGCTTATCTGTTGGAATTTTACAAAATCAAAAGCTTGTTTCATATTTAGAAATCAGTTGAGTAGTTTAATATAGCTTTGTTTTATCTTATAACATCACATTCAATCCATAAATCTAGGTTTAAAGTTCATTATAGTCAAACTTGCAAAACTGCTCAAAAGTCAAAAATCATGAAATATCCAGTTTGAGCCCAACTGGGGTGAATTTTCATGAGCACATTTCTGGGTCAAATCACATGAAACTTGGGGTTTTAAAAAGTTCAGCTGGTTAAGTTTCTTATAATGATTTTTGCATAATTTTAGTAATTTTGTAAACGCTTCAAATAAGCTCATCAAGCAGGGCTTATTTGCCCTGCTCACAAAACTCAGTCAAAGCTGAGTTTTCTCAGCTTATTGCAGGGCTTATCCCAAGCTCAATAGAGCTTGACTAGGTCTGGTTTTTGGTTTGAAGGTAGCTAGCCAGGTCTATTTTAGATTCCAACCTTTGGTTTTCTGTTACAGCTTATTAATAAGCAGTTGCTTAAGCTCAAAGTAGTAGCCTTAAAACTGATTTAGCACTTGAACTTAAAACATCAAATCTGTGCATCTTGTAATCTAGAGGTTAAGGCTTGTTGTTTTTAGTTGCATTTGGATAATTTTAGCATATTAGAGCTTCTGTGACAGTGTGGTGCTTATTTAGTACCATTTGCTTTAAATAAGTGCTTATTTATAAGCACTTGGTATTGCAGTTTCATTTTCTTGCACACAACCCCATGTTTTTATATTTTTCCTAGATTCTTAATATTATTTTAGAGTTTTCCTGAATTTTTCACATTTTTCTAGGCCAGTTTACTATTTTTCCTTAATTAAAACAGTTTTTAAGTCATTTTAATTAGCTTTTAATACAATTAAATCAGAAAAAGTTCAAAAAAATAATTTTTCGTTTTTCTTAGTTTAAGATAAATATAAAAAGCAAAAAAATTATTTTTCCAGATTTTTCATAGTTTAATTTGTAATTTTTAGTAATTTAATTAGTTTTAAATAGTTTAAAATTCATAAAAAATAGAAAAATAATCAGAAAAATACAAAAATAGTTTTGAAAATTCTCTTTTGTTATTTTAGATTTTTCCAAGTCATAATTTCATTTTTCTAGCTTTATTTCATATTTTCTTGTATTTTAGGGTATTATTAAATAATTAAAATTAGTTTTTAATTAATAATAATTAGATAAATAGTTATAAAAATAATTTTCTTTTTCTTAAAACTTTCTCTTATCATTAGGATTGTAAAAATATCATTTTCATATTTTTAGGGTTAATATTGCTCCAGTTTCACATTTTCTTTAGTACGTCACGTAGTATGTAATTTAAGTTTAATAAAAGAAAAATCAAAAACATCGTTTTACAAATAGTGATAGCGTTTATTTAATATAGTTTATCTTTTTAATTTCCTTTAATTTGCATTTAAGCCCCTGTGGTTTATATACTTTCTCTTTTAGTATAATCAATCATATCTCTTGTCCATTCAAATCTTCTCGATCACTACACGTTTGATTATTCTCGCACGGCTCGTTGGGACTTAACGACCTGGGGAAACACTATACTCCTCTAGATCTTCATTGCATTTGTTTCCAGACTGTTTTAAGTTTGTTACGGTTAGCCATTCACAAGTGGCTAGCTTGCGTGATAAAACTTGACGGTTTGGGACGAATCAGTGACTTATTTCTGTTTACGGTTCCTTCAACATCCACTTTTTTTTCCAAATCCATTTGAGACCAATGACGTAGACCCCTGTTGCTCTTTCAACCAATTCCCATACTTCAAGACGTTTAAACTGATTGAGTTCTTCTTGCATGGATTCAATCCAGTTGTCTTTGGTCATTGCATCTTTAATGTTTTTAGGTTCAGATTGGCAGACAGTGAGTGCATAAATGCAATGTTCAACCGTCTGTGTGAAGACGTTGTCTAGTTACGACTGGTTGATTTGGGTTACCAATAATGTTCTCAAGAGGATGGTCTTTCGTCCAACGATGTGTGGAAGGTTGATGTTGATATACATTCTGCAGATTGGGAGGATTCAAATGGCTTGTAGATGATTCCGCAACATCAGGTGTGGTAGATTCATTAGCAAACGGATTGAAGAACGCATTTGGATCATAATCTTCAGGTGGGGGTACTTCATTGTTCAAAATAGCATCAGCTGGTTCAGCGTCGTTGGATGCGGATTATTCGACTGTTGTTGTAGAATCAACTGGTGGTGCTTCCTCAACAGTAGTTATTGTAGCAGGTGTATCAGATATTGGATTATGATCAGGTGGAGCAGCGGAAACATTTGATACAGTCGGAGCACATTCATCAAAATCATCACTAAACAGAGGAGAAAATATCTGTTCCATTTGACGTCGAGTTAGTTCTAAACTAGGTTCAGCTGATGATAGGGTTTGAGGGAAGTTTAAACGGTTATGACCGGGTTCCAAGCTATTATGCTCAGAAGCCATTTTTGTAAGCTCATCGAAATTTGCATGAATCGTTTCCATAATCCCCCTTGTACGACGATTCCAGATCCGGTAACCTTTAGAGTTTTCACAATATCCAACAAAGACTCCAATGTCAGCTTTGGCTTTGAGCTTACCAAAGTCATCACGATCATTATTCAGATAACAAAGAGATCCAAATACATGAAAGTGTTTGAGATTCGGTTTTCGGTTATGGATAAGCTCATAAGGTGTTTTGTTGTGGCGTTTGGTAATCATTGAACGATTCTGAGTGTAGCACGCAGTTGACACGGCTTCAGCCCATAAGTAATCTGGAAGTTTAGCATTAATTAACATTGTTCTTGCAGCTTCCACTAACGTACGGTTTCATCTTTCAACAACTCCGTTTTGTTCAGGTGTTCGTGCTATGAATGTTTGATGCTCAATTCCCACTTTCTCATAATATGCTCGAAGAGTTTGATTCACAAATTCAGTTCCTTTGTCTGTTTTGATTTGTCTGACTGTGTTCCGGAGCTGAACTTGAATTTTAGTTAAAAAGGTGATGATCATCTGTGAAGCTTGATCTTTACTTCGAAGAAAATAAACCCAAGTCCATCTTGATTAGTCATCTACAATTACCAAGATGTAGCGTTTTCCATTAATCGTCTGCAAGCGTATCAGGCCACATAAATCCATGTGAAGAAGATGAAGCACATGCTGTGAGCTGTGTTCCACCTTTGAAGGAAAGTGAGCATGAGTGCTTTTCCCTTGTTCACAAGCTGAATAGGTGATCTTTGGAATATCGAAATCTCGGGAGACCTTCAACAAGAATGTACCGTGCAAGATTGGTTATGGTTTGAAAGTTAAATGTGAGAGACGACGGTGCCATAGCCAAGATTTTGTAGATGTTGCCTTTGAAAGTAGACAGATGGGAGATGAAGCAATCATGTCTTGCATTGAGATTGTATAAAGACTTGAATTGTGGGTACCAGACATAAGATCGTTTCCTTGTAGATCAAGAATGAAACAAGTTTTCTCAGGAAAAGCAACTTCCAAATCTTCATCACAGAATTGACCAACTGAGAAGAGATTGTGACCGAGACCTTCCACATAATAAACCCTGCTAATTTCGATGTTGCCATTGATGTAATATCCGTAGCCCATGATAGTTTCGAAGTGATCATTCCCGAATCTGACAGTGCCAATTAACTTTGCAACAAATTTTGATAACAGTTTGAGATTGCCTGTCATGTGTCGAGAACATCCGCTATCAACAATCCAAAGGATGATCTGTATCACCTGCATTACACACAGACGACACAGATGGAATAGAAGTAGATGTGGAACCCGAAGAGTTTGAGGGTTCCGAAGAAGTTATAGTAGAAACACACATATTAATGATTTTAGGTATCCATTGAAATCCAAGTGTATTATGTAACCATTTATGCCATCTCCAACTAGTCTTAGCTTTCGTCTTAGTAAATGCACTAGGTGATATGGTCTTCCTAGGAGGTGAAGGTGGTTCTATGGGTACATCAATGATCGTAGTTGGAACACTAGAGGGTGGTTTACCTAGCACAGACTTAGAAGCATTAGTGGGCCTAGAGGTATTCCGTTTTCTATTATTCTGCTTACGATTCAAGAAGCCTTAGCAACACATTTATCATGACAACCAGAAAACATGCTTTTACGACAACCAACACAAGAGGCTTCAAACAAAACATTAAGAGTACTTAAAGATTCAGCATTCGTTACATCACTTTGTTCATTACATTTGTCAGACGCAATATCTAAAGTGGGTGCAACTAGAGTTTTATTCAAAGTCCTAGGGTGTTCTTCTACTTTAGCATTCTTTATTGTTCTTTTCTTACGATGCAACTTCCTATTCTTCCTTGTATTGCTCCTAGGCTGTGAAGTGCGGGCGTTGGGAAAAGAGGCAACTATTCATGTTTCAGTAGAGGGAAGCACATTAGTTTCTTGTTGTTTGTTATTAGATGTTCTAGAGTCATTTTGAATTTGTTTAGGTGCAGTTACTACAGTGTTACTATCCCTATGTTGCTTAAGTTTCACCAACTCTACTTTTAGATCATGGATTTTGTGTAACAAATCTAGATTTTCAGTACGAGTGAGTCCGTCTCGTCGTAAAACATCTTTGGTGTATGAAAGATGATCATCAAGATCTTTAAACGCTTTAGCATGACTCTTTTTGAGTAAATCAAATATGACACCATATTCCTTTTTAACTTTTGAAATTTCTTGTTCATATTTTGAGATTTGACACTTCAAAGACATATTTTGATCATCCAGTTGCTCAAGTTTTGGACTAAGAGTTTTGGTATGCAACTGGTTGATTTTGTTTTACAAAGCGAGTTCGCGATTTTGACAATCTTTTTGACACCATTGAAGACGACATTTTGTATTTGAAAGCTCGTTTAACAATCGTTCATTTTCAACTTTTAAAGGCTTGATTTGTGACACAGTATCAGTATTCTCAACATTTTCAACATAATCAATAGAATCAGCAGAGATAAAATCAAATGCATATGCAACAGAATGTAGTAACACAACATTATGGATATCAGCACATATAACATCTTCCAAGAGTCGATCAACATCTTTTCTTAACATTTTCTTTTTGCGTTTTGTATTTGAAATCGATGTTTCTGTTTGTTCGAAAACTCTTTTCATAAGTCCAAGCTCCTTGTGAAAATCCCTTTCCCAATATAATGCATACATTTTCAACTTTCGGACATGAGGTAAAATTCTTTTCTGAAAAATATCTCTTTGTTCTCTCGCATGAGGCAATTGAAAATGTTCAACTTTAATTTCAAAGTGGAATTCAATTTCACGTTCCAAAATTTTGATGTCCAAAATGAATGTTTCAAAATATTTAATGATTTGACATTTTTCGGGTAAGGTTTTGACTTCACTGAGTGAAGGTAAAGGACCATTAACTTGTGTATTATTGGGTTGGGGACCAACATTAGAAGACTCAGAAATAGGTATGATAACCCAAGGTGTGTTAGAAGTATCCTGTTGTTCGACGAAAGTGATGGCTTTTGAATAGTTAAATGGTTTGTTATAAACAACATTTTCTTAGTTTGATCGACTCTCGTCTTCTGCATCTAATTCCTCTTGACGATTATATTCAACAACACTCATAATGGAATCATCAATTCTATGTTCTGCACTGTAAACTTCAGGATTTGGTTTGCATGCTCTATTAAAAAACTTTGGTTTGTAATCAGCAAGATTCGGTCCATATCCATTTGGATTTGGTTTAAAAGTAAACTTTTGAATAGTTGTGATTGACTCACCATGTTTATAAATGAAATTTCAAAACTATTTGATTTTGTTTTGTAAGTCGACAATTTCTTCCAGATAGGCATCTATTCGTTTCGTTGAATGCTTTTTGTACTCAGAGAACTGTTTTTGACAAGTTAACAACTCAGACTTGGCTTTTTGAGTTTCCAAAGTGAGAGCGTTAAGTTGTTGTTTATGATCATATTTCAGTTGTTCTATTTGAGACAGCAAAGCATTCTTAGATGCGACTAGATCACGTATCTGTTGTTCTAATGATTTCTCATTTTGATACGATTTAGCAAAAGCGACTTCAAAACCTTTTTCACGTTTTTCTTGAGTTTGAAAAATGTTGAGTTGATACTTTAAGCATTCATTGTCCTTAGTTAACAGTGCATTTTTATCTTTTAATTGCTTATTGATGTCCTTGCATATTTCCAGTCGGGATTCTTGGTCTTTAAGTAAGGTCATGAGCTCAATATCTAGATTAGACGAAAGCTCAGCTTGTTCAACGTAAGTCTCAACATGATCATTAGTCATATCCTCAAGTATAACCACGGAGTCAACTTGATTATCAATGGTAACCGTAAAGTCATCTTCATCGTCAAATATAACTACGTGATCTATTTGATTATCATCGGAATGAGATGTAGACGGCTCATGTTGAACACTCTGATCCTTGTCGGATGCAGATGTTGGCGGAGATATCAGATCATTAATGAATATAGTTTGATCCGGTACCTGAGACAAGCCATCAGTGTCATACACTGGGCCTGTATCACTCATGTGGAGTTCGTGCATGTTGGCCATCAACATAACTGCTGCATTAGCCTGCAAGTCCTCCATATCATCATCAGAATCTGCATTTGCCATGAAGCTCTGTTCCTTGTTGGTAAGAGTGCCACCAGCTTCATCCTTAAGAGCCAAGAGTAAAGCCTCTTTGTGATAAGCGATGCCTCTTGTCCTCGGCTTTGGGCATGCATTTTCCAGATGACCCTTCTCATTACAGTTATAACAACGAAGACCATTAACCCCATTCTGAGAATTACCTTGTTCAACCACTTGAGCCCTTTGATGTTGAGGGGCACCCATGTTATTCCTTCCCATTGGATTAAACCCTTGACCACCGCCCATCTGACGAACATTACCACGATTCTGAACTTCAACACGTCCATTGTTAACAACAGCCTGATTCCTTGTGTTTGATGAGGTACGAATGCGATTGTTGGATTTGTTTGAATATCGGTCGAAGGCTCTAGCAATCATGACAGACCCTTGCTGCAATGCATTGAAAGCTTCTGTATCCTCATTAGATTCACTGTAAAGTGCTTGATCATTGTTGTTGTTGTTGTATGGAACCAATTGAGTTTCTTGAAATTGGTGTTGTGACGGATCATATGGTGTTATTGTTGCAGTTGGTTGTGGAGGATTTGTGAAGGTTGTTGGCAAATTCGGGAATTGAGGATAGCATACTTGAGCCCACAAAGCTAATTTTTGATTATCCGGAAGTGAAGGTGAAACAGTTTGTCCATGGATAACCCTTTCGTTGTTAACTTCTTTTTGATGGGGCTTCAAATAGTCATACAACAATCCGTATGTAGCATGATGAAGATTCTTAGCTTGAAGGATGAAAATGACATACTTTTCCCAAGCAGGACCAAGACTACTCAGGAACTTAGTGTTGACAGCAATTCTTGGCATAATGATGTTATGTTTGTCCAAGTCATTAATGATATCTGAGAATCGATGATGATATGACTCTAATATCTCTCCTGGTTCAATCATGAAGTGTTTATAAGCCAAGTATATTTTGGATTCCATGTCTTCTTGATTGAGTTATGTGCCTTCCATGAGAAGATGAATATGCTCCCACATTGCTTTAGCAGTCTTTTGAGCATCAACACTTCGAAGAATCGGATTAGGTAATCCCAAAAGGATGTATTGCATTGCCAGTTCATCGGCTTAAAAGTGTAGAAGTTGATCAGTAGTGAGTTCATTAAGACCGACAACGTTGGTGACATCACCTCTCGGTGGATTAGCATTTGGATCTCCAGGTGTAATGACAGTAGACATCTGAAACGGATCTTCCAAGATGACCTTCTTCAAGAACTTTCCATGTGGCTTCTTTAGATCACAAAACCGGAAGAGCCATATCATCCATTGATCGTAGTTTCCGGGAGTGAGCATTGGAGGTCTATCAAGTGATCCAGCCTCATGAATGGATTGTTGGCTACTTAAAGCTTCACACATCTTTGCAAACCACGACGGTTCCTTCATAGTATTCCAGGATGGATGTTGATTTTGAAAGTTTGTGTAAGGTTGTACTTGAAGACTAGGTGGTGGTTGAATCATTTGTGGTTGAATTGCTCCTTGAGGAAATTGTTGTTGAAGGTTTTGTTGTTGTTGTTGTTGTTGTTGTTGTTGTTGTTGTTGTTGTTGTTGTTGTTGTTCTTGTTGTTGTTGTTGTTGTTGTTGTTGTTGTTGTTGTTGTATTTGTTGACAAAATTGTTGTTGTTGTTGTTGTTGTTGTTGTTGTTGTTGTTGTTGAGGATACACATGAGGGAAGTAGCTAGAGTATGGTGGTTGAGACATCTTGAAACTTGTGTTGATGATGGATCTTTGTAGTCGAATGAAACTTTGTTGATGAAAAGTGCTTATGCGTAGAAAACCAGCTTAGGAAAGGAAATAACCTTATGCGTAAAAACACCAACTTACGCGTAAGAATGGCTTACGCGTAGGAATGAAAAATACTTAGCTTAGGCGTAGACTAAAGGGTTAGAAGTAGAATGCTCATGCGTAAGATTAGCTTAGGCGTAAGACTAGCTTAGGCATAAGAGAATGCTTAGGCAGAAGAAATTCTACGCGTAAGTTTTAGCTTATGCGTAAGATTAGGGTTTTTGCCCAAAAATCCTTTACACTTATTCCAGTGTAAGGGATATCCAAAGTCGAAGTGTTTTCAGGCTTATCCAAGCAAGAAAAACACTGAGTAACCAAGAGCACTGAAGATCAAATCTGGAGGAGCTTATGCGTAACTTTAGGGTTTTTCTATGCGTAGACTTTGCCAAAAATTAACCAAAACTGATTTTAAGCACAACAATATTTCTAAACCAGATTTTTATGATGAAAAAGCTTTAATATCACCAAAATAACACAAAAGTGTGAAACATGATGATCAAGAAATCTTTTTGACCTTACGCGTAGAACTAACTACACGATGTAAACCAAGCTTAAAAACAAAGAAATACAAGTAAAGTTTCAAAATTTTTGCCAAAAACTTAAACTTTAACACCAAATAACCTTTAAAGTACAAGAATCTTGGATTTTAAAGTGTAAAAATTAAGTTTTTAAAGCGTATGAAGGTTTGTGAACCGAGACATACGCGTAGGTACAAAAGCTTCAAAAAAACAAAACGTTTCACCCAACTATTTGGCGATTGATACCACTGTTAGATTCCAATTTATGTAACACAAGCATCAATAGAAGAAATAAGATAAAGAAGTGATCGGTTGAACACTTAACACAAAACACACGAATGATAATGAAAGGTGTATGCGTATGAAAATGAGTAAAAGTGAACAACCAACCTTCAAATGAAGGTTTACAAGGCTATTTATAGGAGAGGGAGCTAGGGAAACACTCCTAGTCCCTTCCTTTCCTTATTGGATATGGGCCAAGGCTTATGGGCATTCTACATAAGCCTTGCCTTAATACTAACATAAAATCCTAATTAAGCTAACTATTACATATTAATTACTAACACTTGTAATATAGTTTAGGAGTGATTGCAACAAATTCCTTCGTCTTAACTCCTTTAGCATTCTTCACTAATGCTTATGACACGTACGTTTAGCACCTTTCACTAATGCTTTCGTCTTGACTCTTTCGGCATCCTTTACTAATGCCTTGGACACAACACTTCTATTGAGGGAGAAAGAAGTATCAACAAGAGAACCTCAGTACTCTTGATGATGATGAAGCATGGCAACTCATGGACTTGAGCTTGCTCGACTTCAAGAGGTGGTGATCTCGCCTTTAAGAGGAACCTATAGAATCACACAAAAACAAAAAGCAAACTACATAGACAGATCCTTAGGATCTGAGGTACGTCTAGTGTATTACTAGGGATCCGTGGGACGCTCCCTTTTGCCCATGGGTTTTGGGTCATGGGTCATGGGATATGGATCATGGGTATCCAAATAGATACAACGTATCTACACGATGCAATGCATCTAGTCCATGGGTCATGGGTTAAAACCATGGGTCATGGATAATATCCACATATGACTTAAGCATGATGTCATGCAATGGTTTATGGGTCTTGCTCCATGGGTATGGGTCATGGACTTTGGGTTGTACCCACTACATTCAATGTATTTGGTCAATGGGTCAAATACTTAAGTTTCTACCCATTTATATTACCCATTATAATACATACTAGTTATGTATATATTTACCCAAATATGTAAACACTAGTTGTTGTACATATGTATCATAAAATCACTTATACTTCATTTAGTGTTTTATGTGAAAACGTAAGTGTGTTAGTAAACTATTGGCTCAAACCATTTACGTATTTTATTTGTTTCATTAAAATGATTTTACGTTTGTTATCGATAAAACATTAGAAGATCGTAAAATATAAATAAACGTTTTTACGGCTTATTTGTATTAACAAATTCCTTGCAAGAAAAACTTAATAAAATTGTTAAGCAAAAGCAAGAACTGCAAGAAAATGTAAAAGTGCTTAAACAGGAATTCAATGCTAAGGAAATAAAACTTTTAAATGACTTTTCCGACCTAAAAACTTTGAAAAACAATTTGAAAACAAGTTGTACGTACAAGGGAACACCACTCAGACTGCTCACCTGATCAAAAAACATAGAGTGTTAAGCGATGAGCACAATACTAGTCTTGTAGAGGAACCTAATCCTGAGGTGGTAAGAAAGCAAAAGCTACTCAAAAGGTTATTTATGACGGAAATGAAATCCTTAAGCCTAAACAAAATCCTACTTGTGTAGAAAGAACTGAAGAAGATAGGAAATTAGAAGATGCTTCTAGGGAGAAAATGGGTAATAAACTAAAAAATCCTTGGTTCATAGCGTATAATATCACATTCAAAACACCTAATTATGCTAAGGAAAATTGGATTGCCTTCAATAAGTTTAGACCTCAGACTCAGTTGACACCTGAACAAGTATTTTGGAAGAAAGATATGGATAAGCAAAAAGCTGATGATCTAATTGAAAAGAATCCCCCTTCTAGGAGATTGCCTCCAGCCACTGTGTATCCTCCAAATACATCTATGCATTTAGTGCCTAGAACTCTTCCCACTCAAAGAAAAACCTTAGTCAGCCATTGTAGTTTACCAACTATTTGTTGACTTTGAGAAAACATGTAAGAAGAGAATCACTCCAACGGGAATTACTAAAGGGGAAAGGGGTTTTGAGCAAACAAAAGAATGTTACCTAACTGAGGTCATGCCTTTCTTTAAAAAACTAAAAGAACAATTTGAATCTCTTCAAAAGGCCATAGATACTGAGGTTAAAGATATGAAAAGAATGTTTAATGAAATGGAAAACGAGGTCAGAGATTATGAATGTGAGCTCAAAAGTAATGAGATTGAGAGGAAGAATCTTTACATCCTAAATGATAATTTGATTTCTAGATGTATTGCTAAAGATGTGTTTTACCGAGTCACAAACTATTCTATCACTACTTATTGATTTCATGAATTATCTGTTGCTTTGAATGTCTCCCACGATCGTGTCATTGAGCTTGAGACCACAAATTCAAAATTGCATGATAAAATCAAAAGGGATGATCATGAAAACATGTTCAAACAGTTTTCCAAACTGGAATTTGAATATCTTGCTTTGCAATTAAAATATCAACATCCCAAAGAAAATGTTAAAACCTCAAATGCCAAGACATCCTCGGATGCTCCTGAGTTTGATGCAGTTTTTGAATTAAACAAACAAAATGAACAGATTCGAGCTCAGTGCAACACGATCAAAAGGTTGAAAGCCCAAATTTCTCAATTGAAGGGAGAAAAGAATGAAGTGACTGGCTCCCATATGCCTCCCCCTTTAGATTCTCATAATTCTCAAAATTTTCATCTTCAAAACATCATTAATGTATTACAACATGAAAATGAGTATTTTCTAGCAGAAAATGAAAAAGTTAAATTGCATTTCAAAGAGTTATATGAATCAATTAAGGTCAGTTGTGACAAGAACAATGAAAAGATATCTTCTTTGCAAAATGAAATTAAGAATCTGAAGAGTCGGGTAAAAGGGAATCTGCCAATCACCAATGGTGAGAATATTGCACCAAAGGTGTCTGCTTGTACTAAATATGATATGACTGTGAAGTATATTCCCCCTCATCTTAGAAACAGACAACTTGCATATCAAACATATCACTAGAACAAAAAGTGGATTTGGCTACACCAAATACGTGTGTGACTAAAGGTCGCGCGACCATAGGCACCCTATGGTCACGTGTTTGACTTTTTTTTAGTCTCTATTGCAAAAGAGTAACCAAAACCGTAACATGTGTGACTAATTAGGTTCAAATTTTGTTGGATTAATCCGTATTAGTGACCATAAACACTGTATAGTCACACAAAGCATGTTTGTTTTGGGTATTAGTCACATACAATTAAGCAAAAAGTGGCAAAAAGTGTTAATAAGTGTGACCATATGTTGTTTAAGGTGAAAAAATATTTCTTGTGTGTGACTATTGATCATCCAATGGCCACTTGAATTTTATGTTTGTGTGGCCTTTTCTAACATTTAGTCACACAAAGCATGTTTCTTTTAGGTATTTAGTCACATACAATTAATCATAAAGTGGCCAAAAGTTTTAATAAGTGTGACCATATGGTGTTTCAAGTGAAGAAATGTGTGTTTTGTGTGACTATTGATCATCCGATGGCCACATGAATTTTATGTTTGTGTGGCCTTTTCTAACATTTAGTCACACAAAGCATGTTTGTTTTGAGTATTTAGTCACATACAATTAAGTATAAAGTGGCCAAAAGTGTTAATAAGTGTGACCATATGGTGTTTCAAGTGAAGAAATGTGTGTTTTGTGTGACTATTGATCATCCAATGGCCACATGAATTTTATGTTTGTGTGGCCTTTTCTAACATTTAGTCACACATCGAATTAAGCAAACTGTGACCAAAAAGTATTAATAATTGTGACTATATGAATCTTTTAGTCACATATAAGAAATCAATATATATCAAAACAAATTCTAATATATAAAAATATATTCAAAATATATTCAAATACAATAAAATTGGAATGTATATAAAATTGTAATGTCGTACATAATAAAATTCTCAATAATTTAACGACTTCTGACTCTTGATCTTCTTAGCTTCCTTTTGCATGGTATGACTAGAGACGTAGCGCTTCGTATGTAATTTAGGTGCAGCTCTGTTCTCACCAGAACAAAAAGTGGATTTGGCTACACCGAATACGTGTGTGACTAAAGGTCGCGCGACCATAGGCACCCTATGGTCACGTGTTTGACTTTTTTTTAGTCTCTATTGCAAAAGAGTAACCAAAACCGTAACATGTGTGACTAATTAGGTTCAAATTTTGTTGGATTAATCCGTATTAGTGACCATAAACACTGTATAGTCACACAAAGCATGTTTGTTTTGGGTATTTAGTCACATACAATTAAGCAAAAAGTGGTAAAAAGTGTTAATAAGTGTGACCATATGTTGTTTAAGGTGAAAAAATATTTCTTGTGTGTGACTATTGATCATCCAATGGCCACTTGAATTTTATGTTTGTGTGGCCTTTTCTAACATTTAGTCACACAAAGCATGTTTCTTTTGGGTATTTAGTCACATACAATTAATCATAAAGTGGCCAAAAGTTTTAATAAGTGTGACCATATGGTGTTTCAAGTGAAGAAATGTGTGTTTTGTGTGACTATTGATCATCCAATGGCCACATGAATTTTATGTTTGTGTGGCCTTTTCTAACATTTAGTCACACAAAGCATGTTTGTTTTGAGTATTTAGTCACATACAATTAAGTATAAAGTGGCCAAAAGTGTTAATAAGTGTGACCATATGGTGTTTCAAGTGAAGAAATGTGTGTTTTGTGTGACTATTGATCATCCAATGGCCACATGAATTTTATGTTTGTGTGGCCTTTTCTAACATTTAGTCACACATCGAATTAAGCAAACTGTGACCAAAAAGTGTTAAAAATTGTGACTATATGAATCTTTTAGTCACATATAAGAAATCAATATATATCAAAACAAATTCTAATATATAAAAATATATTCAAAATATATTCAAATACAATAAAATTGGAATGTATATAAAATTGTAATGTCGTACATAATAAAATTCTCAATAATTTAACGACTTCTGACTCTTGATCTTCTTAGCTTCCTTTTGCATGGTATGACTAGAGACGTAGCGCTTCGTATGTAATTTAGGTGCAGTTCTGTTCTCACCAGAACAAAAAGTGGATTTGGCTACATCGAATACGTGTGTGACTAAAGGTCACGCGACCATAGGCACCCTATGGTCACGTGTTTGACTTTTTTTTAGTCTCTATTGCAAAAGAGTAACCAAAACCGTAACATGTGTGACTAATTAGGTTCAAATTTTGTTGGATTAATCCGTATTAGTGACCATAAACACTGTATAGTCACACAAAGCATGTTTGTTTTGCGTATTTAGTCACATACAATTAAGCAAAAAGTGGCAAAAAGTGTTAATAAGTGTGACCATATGTTGTTTAAGGTGAAAAAATATTTCTTGTGTGTGACTATTGATCATCCAATGGCCACTTGAATTTTATGTTTGTGTGGCCTTTTCTAACATTTAGTCACACAAAGCATGTTTCTTTTGGGTATTTAGTCACATACAATTAATCATAAAGTGGCTAAAAGTGTTAATAAGTGTGACCATATGGTGTTTCAAGTGAATAAAGGTGTCTTTTGTGTGACTATTGATCATCCAATGGCAACATGAATTTTATGTTTGTGTGGCCTTTTCTAACATTTAGTCACACAAATCATGTTTGTTTTGGGTATTTAGTCACATACAATTAACCATAAAGTGGCTAAAAGTGTTAATAAGTGTGACCATATGGTATTTTAAGTGAAGAAATGGGTGTTTTGTGTGACTATTGATCATCCAATGGCCAATTGAATTTTATGTTTGTGTGGCCTTTTCTAACATTTAGTCACACAAAGCACGTTTCTTTTGGGTATTTAGTCACATCCAATTAATCATAAAGTGGCCAAAAGTGTTAATAAGTGTGACCATATGGTGTTTTAAGTGAAGAAATGTGTGTTTTGTGTGACTATTGCTCATCCAATGGCCACATGAATTTTATGTTTGTGTGGCCTTTTCTAACATTTAGTCACACAAAGCATGTTTCTTTTGGGTATTTAGTCACATGTAATTAACCATAAAGTGGCTAAAAGTGTTAATAAGTGTGACCATATGGTGTTTTAAGTGAAGAAATGTTTGTTTTGTGTGACTATTGATCATCCAATGGCCACTTGAATTTTATGTTTGTGTGGCCTTTTCTAACATTTAGTCACACAAAGCATGTTTCTTTTGGGTATTTAGTCACATACAATTAATCATAAAGTGGCCAAAAGTTTTAATAAGTGTGACCATATGGTGTTTCAAGTGAAGAAATGTGTGTTTTGTGTGACTATTGATCATCCAATGGCCACATGAATTTTATGTTTGTGTGGCCTTTTCTAACATTTAGTCACACAAAGCATGTTTGTTTTGAGTATTTAGTCACATACAATTAAGTATAAAGTGGCCAAAAGTGTTAATAAGTGTGACCATATGGTGTTTCAAGTGAAGAAATGTGTGTTTTGTGTGACTATTGATCATCCAATGGCCACATGAATTTTATGTTTGTGTGGCCTTTTCTAACATTTAGTCACACATCGAATTAAGCAAACTGTGACCAAAAAGTGTTAAAAATTGTGACTATATGAATCTTTTAGTCACATATAAGAAATCAATATATATCAAAACAAATTCTAATATATAAAAATATATTCAAAATATATTCAAATACAATAAAATTGGAATGTATATAAAATTGTAATGTCGTACATAATAAAATTCTCAATAATTTAACGACTTCTGACTCTTGATCTTCTTAGCTTCCTTTTGCATGGTATGACTAGAGACGTAGCGCTTCGTATGTAATTTAGGTGCAGTTCTGTTCTCACCAGAACAAAAAGTGGATTTGGCTACATCGAATACGTGTGTGACTAAAGGTCACGCGACCATAGGCACCCTATGGTCACGTGTTTGACTTTTTTTTAGTCTCTATTGCAAAAGAGTAACCAAAACCGTAACATGTGTGACTAATTAGGTTCAAATTTTGTTGGATTAATCCGTATTAGTGACCATAAACACTGTATAGTCACACAAAGCATGTTTGTTTTGCGTATTTAGTCACATACAATTAAGCAAAAAGTGGCAAAAAGTGTTAATAAGTGTGACCATATGTTGTTTAAGGTGAAAAAATATTTCTTGTGTGTGACTATTGATCATCCAATGGCCACTTGAATTTTATGTTTGTGTGGCCTTTTCTAACATTTAGTCACACAAAGCATGTTTCTTTTGGGTATTTAGTCACATACAATTAATCATAAAGTGGCCAAAAGTTTTAATAAGTGTGACCATATGGTGTTTCAAGTGAAGAAATGTGTGTTTTGTGTGACTATTGATCATCCAATGGCCACATGAATTTTATGTTTGTGTGGCCTTTTCTAACATTTAGTCACACAAAGCATGTTTCTTTTGGGTATTTAGTCACATACAATTAATCATAAAGTGGCCAAAAGTTTTAATAAGTGTGACCATATGGTGTTTCAAGTGAAGAAATGTGTGTTTTGTGTGACTATTGATCATCCAATGGCCACATGAATTTTATGTTTGTGTGGCCTTTTCTAACATTTAGTCACACAAAGCATGTTTGTTTTGAGTATTTAGTCACATACAATTAAGTATAAAGTGGCCAAAAGTGTTAATAAGTGTGACCATATGGTGTTTCAAGTGAAGAAATGTGTGTTTTGTGTGACTATTGATCATCCAATGGCCACTTGAATTTTATGTTTGTGTGGCCTTTTCTAACATTTAGTCACACAAAGCATGTTTCTTTTGGGTATTTAGTCACATACAATTAATCATAAAGTGGCCAAAAGTTTTAATAAGTGTGACCATATGGTGTTTCAAGTGAAGAAATGTGTGTTTTGTGTGACTATTGATCATCCAATGGCCACATGAATTTTATGTTTGTGTGGCCTTTTCTAACATTTAGTCACACAAAGCATGTTTGTTTTGAGTATTTAGTCACATTCAATTAAGTATAAAGTGGCCAAAAGTGTTAATAAGTGTGACCATATGGTGTTTCAAGTGAAGAAATGTGTGTTTTGTGTGACTATTGATCATCCAATGGCCACATGAATTTTATGTTTGTGTGGCCTTTTCTAACATTTAGTCACACATCGAATTAAGCAAACTGTGACCAAAAAGTGTTAATAATTGTGACTATATGAATCTTTTAGTCACATATAAGAAATCAATATATATCAAAACAAATTCTAATATATAAAAATATATTCAAAATATATTCAAATACAATAAAATTGGAATGTATATAAAATTGTAATGTCGTACATAATAAAATTCTCAATAATTTAACGACTTCTGACTCTTGATCTTCTTAGCTTCCTTTTGCATGGTATGACTAGAGACGTAGCGCTTCGTATGTAATTTAGGTTCAGTTCTGTTCTCACCAATCAGTTTTATGGTACTTGGTGGTGTTACCTGTAGGAAACAAAAGCCTAGGTATCAAACACTGAATTAAATATGAAGAATGATATATGTAGGTTTATAAAACACATGCATCTATGTACCTTTTCATCGAAAACCACTTGATCCTTTGGCCATGCATAAAAACCACCTACTGCATCCTTAACTGTTTTGAGACCGTTACTTCCTACATCTGGTATGCACGCTGCATCCACTAAAGATTTTTCAATAGACACTCTGTAGCAATCCTTTGGGAGTGGTTTGTTATGAAGCATTTGTTTTCCATCAGTTTTGTACACGGTACCCTTCGCAATAATAGTTGATTTCTTTAAGTGCCACAGTCTGCACTTAATTACCTAAAAAGATAATTTGTTGCATGTATATATGTATCAGTAATTAATTAAACTAAAGAACGTATGAAAATGTTTAAATACATACTTGTGGTAGTACTGTTAATGGAGACTCCTGTTCTTGTGATCCAGAAAGTTGACGTGAATAATCCTTTCGTTTTGATCTAGTCGATTTCTTAGATGCGACAGATTTAACAGTTTCCTATATGTATAATACACGGTAAATAATACATGTATGTAGAATTCAAAAATCCCAGGGGGGTGATTTATTACTTACACTTATTTGAATTTCCTTTTCCAAAGTTGCAAGTCCATTATACTTCTCAATGCTCGCAACTTTCTCACGTCCAGCAACACGTGTTCCGGCATCCTCATCAGCACTGCTATTTAAAAGATTAATGTTCACCGGAGAAACCTGAAATATAAATTGTTTAAGAAGATTGCAGCAGTATTTAAAAGGGTAAAAAAAAGATGGAATGTTACTTTCTTATGTCTTACTTCCGTTTCTGTCAATGGAGTTGAAGTTGACTGCAATTGCCCCCTTTGTTCAGCCAATTGTTTCATCAAATCCTGTATTACCGCCTCTTTTTCTTGACGTTGGCGCCTCTCATTATCAAGTTCACTTTGAAGTGACACCACTCTTTCATCAGATGCTTGTCTGATTCGAGGCAGATCAAAATACCTCTTGTAGGTTACTCCACCTCCTACTCCTCTTGCATATCCTCCCTTTTCCTTACCTAATACAAATGTCATGGCATCAGTGCCATGATCAAGCTTCAAGGTTCCTTGTTTGATCTTCTCCTCCGTCTCTTTCTGCACACACAATATGGGAAATAGGTTATTTAATTCTACCAGTATTAAATTATAAATAACAGTATTAACTTATAACTAACAGTATTAATTTATAACTAACAGTTTTAACTAATACACTATCAGTTTTAACTAATACACTATCAGTATTAACTTATAACTAACAATAAACATAATCATAAAATGAGTCAAACTTACAATTTTTTGTCCAACTGTTCTGATATCATCATCGTGAAATTCTCCGTCTTTATTCACCCTTCCTTTCAACCACAGCATACCACGCGGTGGTTCTTCATCTGGTTCAATTTCTTTATTCTCGATCTTATAAACATCAAATATATACAATTGTAAGATAAACCAATATAAACGAAAGTATGATGCTATTGAATTCAAATGTTTAATGTTTAATGTTACCATTTTATCCATCACACGGGCGTATCCACCTCGTCCCATTCTATGCTGATAAACAGACTTGGAACGCGCCACTTTAGATGCAGCTGATTTCACCTTGCAACACAAAATAAAAAAGGTGTTTAGATGTAGTAATGCTGATAGTATACAACTAATATATATGGAAACATAAAATGTGACATATATTTGAACTTGATTAAAAATGAATAATTAACACCTTGTATTCCTCGGTGGCTGTGTAGTTTACAAAATTTACCCAATCTTCAGCTTTTATAATTGCACTATACTTCGCCGGGACTTCATTAAGTTTTGAAAGGGTATTTTGGTTGGGCAATACGTAGTTTTCGGTCAATTTCCTTCTGAAATTCCTTAGAAGTTGACCAAGACGATTCATTATCAGCTTTCGGACAGTCAAGCCAACATCAAAATATCGCTGCAATGATTAACACAATGTTGTTAATTAGTTGCACATAATGTAAATGCAGAGATAAACATATTAACACCTTGTACCTACGACAGCCAAGCCACTACTAGTTAAAAAAAAGTATATGTGTACCATGATTTCGTCCCACATTTTATCTCTTGCTTCTGAATCAACCTTCCTCCAGGATAGAATCCTGACACCTATATGCTCACGAACCAAATCACCCAAAAAACTCGAAAACAATGCCCTGTTTTTTCCTGATATCCTATTCAGTGCATCGAAGGTTACACTGACCTTTATTCCGTCAGTTTTTCCATAATCCATGCGAAACTTAGCTAACCTAGTTATGCCCCTCTTAACAACATTCGCATTTGAATGGTTGTTTTCAGCATCCTCACCCTCATCTGAATACGCCTCTGATTCATATCCAAATGGGTTATCATTTTCATGATCAGAATCAACCAAATCATCCTGACAATTGGCTTGAGTTGCCATGATTCGTCAGAAGTAATGTGTTAAAGAAAATTAGTAAACTTAATTGGTAAATAATGGTGTAAAAATTGAAGTTCTGGTTGTTTTGCTTGAATCCTGTTTTATTGGAGTAAAATTAGGGCTCATTATGGGGCAGTTTTTCAAATAAGGAAACCATAATTTCCTAAGTACTTTTAAAAATTTTCGCTAAAATTTGGCTCCAAATTTCATAATTTTAAAATGTGGCTCCAAATTGATAATATAGAATTTAAATATTTCATTTTTGGCTGCATTTTGAAACCAACACACCCATGACAGAAATGGTTCTTACCCACAGTCCCAAACACCCATATAACTTCAAACCAGCTGTATCAAAGACACATATAACTGCAGCTACACTAAAATCTCACCACATGGCGCATACAAATGAAGAAACAAAATCAAAAAATGGAATTAAAGCAACTAATTAAGCAACTATAACTAATAAGCAGTCTCAGATAAACAAGTAAGCACAAAAATAATCAAATCCAACCAAGGACTGCTGATACAACAAACAGCCCTGATACCTTAGTTTAAGCCTATAAATAACCTATTTATAAGCACTTAAATAAGCTCTAACATCCTCCAACAGTAAAAAAAATCAAGAATGCAATTAACTTAAAGCAAAAACAACAACAAAAACACCCTAAAAATTGACAACAACCTAAAAAATGAACAACCTAAGCAAAGCACTAATGAACCGCATATCCATGGCTCAACATTGAATAGAGTTTGGATCAACCTCAAACCTACAATAATACATACTACCAGATATGAACTTAAACACCACAACCAATTCCTAAATGCAAAACAACATTAAAAAAAGATGAAACAAACTAGCGAGCGCATCCCATTCCATTCCATTGGATAAACCATCAAAAGATCCATACATGTTTCATTGTTAATATATCTACAAACCATAATATTAAACCAAGACATTAGACATTATAAACAGATGACACTAGAGCAAAAGAAACCATCCCTTTACATACCAAGCAACCCTTCAACCATTCATCGACTTAATTTGTTCTTCCTTGGTCTCGATATCCTCCTCAGATTGAGTAATGAGATCATTCAACCCCTGCAGCTTAGTCCTCGTAGCCTCCATGTCATGCCTAAGATCCATCAATGTGTTAAAATATTCATCCCCATCTCCAATAGCTACCATCTCAGCAATTAAAGCATTAAACTGTGCAATCTCATTCTTTACTGTGGTGGCCTCTTCGCGCATCCAGTTTATAAAGCCACGGAGACTTGAAATTTGCTGAGCCTTGAAGAAACTCATGTAACCATCAACAGATGTCTCCCCGCTAAACTCAATTAGGTCATCAATAACACGCTTAGCCAAATGGTTTTGTGGTGATGGTGCTGCCATTGATAATGAAATTGGGTAAAATATGATATTATTGAAAGATTGCAAAGAAAGGTTGAAGAAGAGTTGTGGGGATAGTGTGATAGAGAAGATACTTGTAACTCCTTATGAATTCAAACTATAAAGACCTAAACTTTAAAACCGCAAAACAAGTCCTCCTTTTAAACTATCACTATAAATTAGGGGTGTTTATCCATTTGGTTATCGGGTTGTTTGGTTTTGTTAAATCGGTAATCTTTTTATTCGGTTCAACACGAAAACCGAACCGAACTAGAATTAAACCGAAGCGAGCCGAAAACCGAATATGAATTCACTTCGCTTCTTGGGTTGACCCGAAAAGTCTTAAAAACGCATAAAACGGAAAGAACCGGACTAACGCAGAAGAAAACGTGTAAGAACGTAAGAAAACATATGGAACTTAGGAAAATGTACATTAATATGTAAAACATATGACAGCGTATGAAAACGGACGAAGATGTCTAAAATAGATGAAAACGGGTAGAAACAGATGAAAATGGTCAAAAACTTATACAAACGGACTAAAACATGAAAAACCCAGCGAGAAAGTGTAAACACGGACGAAAACGTGTAAACAAAAACGTAACGTATAAAAACTGATTAAAAAGGACAAAGTCGTACGAAAACGGTGTAACAAGTATGAAAACAGACGCAAACGTGTAAAACCGTATGAAAATGTGTAACAGTGTAAGAAAGCGTATGAAAACGGATAAAACGTCTTCAAAACATATGAAAATGGCTAAAACGGACAAAAAACGAACTAAAGCGGACGAAAACGTATAAGAACGTAATAAAATGTACGTTAATATGTAAACCAGATGAAAACAGACGAAAACGTCTAAAATAGATGAAAACGGCTAGAAACGGACGAAAACGGTCAAAAACTTATACAAACGGACTAAAACATGAAAAAACCAGCGACAAAGTGTAAACACGGACGAAAACGTGTAAACAAAAACAAAAACGTATAAAAACTTATTAAAAAGGACAAAGTCGTACGAAAACGGTGGAAAAAGTATGAAAACAGACGCAAACGTGTAAAAACGTATGAAAATGTGTAAAAGTGTAAAAGCGTACAAAAACGGACGAAAACATGTGAAAAGAGACGAAAACGTGTAAAAACGTACAAAATCGGAAGAAAACATGTACAAAACTAAGAAAACGTATGAACACGGACGAAAACGTATAGGACCGACTAAAACGCACGAAAACGCACAAGGGTTGTGTTACCGTGCCCAACGTATCTAACGCAACCCTAAACACAGTTTCACACAATGTTTTGAGTAAGACACGTGAGTTAATGATTTTATGTCATCCTGAAATGTCAAAATTAACGTGCCCACCTTTAATAACTTTAATACAATTCATATAACCTTCACACTATATTATGGGTCAAAAGCATTGGGTTATAGTTGCTTAGAGTGTCATTTTATGACATGATTCAATCAATAGTATATATAAAATTATATCTAAAACCATGTTACGGTTTTGGAAATTCAAACATGTTACGATTTTGGAAATTCACGTTCGGTTTTGGAAACATGTTACGGTTTTGGAAATTCGCGTTCGGTTTTTGGAAATTCAAACATTCAATCAATAGTATATATAAAATTATAGTCACACATTACGGTTTTGGAAATTCGCGTTCGGTTCGTGATCGGGTGATAAAGAATAATGAAAGATATTTGGATTTTGTGAATAAATTGATGAAACATAAACTAAAAACAAAAAAAGAGCAAGGTTAGATCAAGTGGTTAACACTCTTGCCTCTGGAGAAAGAGGTCAAGGGTTCGATCCTTACCCCTTGCAAAGCCGGAGGTTCTTTTCTACCTTTGGTAGAACCGAAAGCAGCCTCTCAAGGGTTCGATCCTCACCCCTTGCAAGGCCGGAGGTCCTTTTCAACCTTTGGTAGAACCGGAAGTAGCCTCTCTACCTTAGGTAGGGGTTAGGCTGTCTACGTCTCAACCTCCCACATACACCGTGGAAGACGATATTGGGACCCATAACCCGTGAAAGACGGTACTGGGAGTTAGTTTACTTTTTTTTTTAACTAAAAACAACTAAATAAGCAAATAAATCAACTAACAAAAGTCGAAATAACGTAAAATGCACTTAATCCTAAAAATACCAAATATTGTAAATTTAAGCATAAAATTTAAAATTATTTTTTAAAAGTCCTAAATACTTAAACATATATATATATATTTTTTTTAAATTATACTTTTCTGAATTTTATTTTATTTATTATGAATAAAAAACCTTTTTAAACTAATTAAATGAAAAAAGCCATTAAATCATAAGAGAAAAAACATTTTTAAACTAATATGAAAACTTTTCAAAAATTTAAGCAAATTTAAAATTCCCCCCACAAATTAAATTTATTCCCCCCAAAGTTTGCATCAAGGCATTTCAAACTAATTGCAAAAATTAACTCCTCCTCCTCCTCCTCCTCCTCCAGTACCGCCACACCTCCCTCTCATCTCACTACAAATCCCGTCACCACCACAACTCTCCCGTCATAGACCCACCAGTCCTGTCACCACTGGTAAGTATTGTTATCTTCCTTTTGTACACATCGTTCTAACACATAAAATAACCCTGTTAAGCCTATTAGCTAATTGAACATTTGTTTCGAGATATCCTCTTGTAAATTATGTCAGTTTCTTGTTAAATTTAGATAGTTAATTGGTTAAAAAATTTAAGAAACCCTGTTAAGCCTGTTACCACATGAACATGGAACCATAATTTAGCTAGTTAATTTCTTATTTTTCCTTGACCCAAACATCCCTTAGGAACTGTTTCATTAGACTTTATTCAATTCTTAGCATAATTCAATACCACATTCAATCTTTGAGCTATCCTCATTACTTGGAATGTCTTTTTTAACTTTTAAGATCATCAATTGAAGTTTGATGTTGTCTTGTATAATCTTCAATAACTTGGATTGTCTTTTTAACATGCCTGCAGGGACTACATTTATAAACATTGCTGCTCGGATAAGTGGGACACATTTATAAACATGGACAAGTCTTGGATAGGAACTAATAGGACCAACAAATCTTATGTTGATGGAGTAGCAGCGTTTATTGATTATGCAGTACACAACTTGCGGAAGATGGGGAACATCGACCCACGAGTTAAGAAAAATGATCTTTCAATGCCATGTCCGTGTACAAATTGTTTAAACCACATAGAGCATAAAGTGGAGAAAGTGCAGTTCCATTTATTCAGCAATGGGTTTGATCTAAGCTACCTAAACTGGACTAAACATGGAGAGAAGGATGAGTCATCAATAAGTACCGAAACACCTGTTAACGCTACAACAGATTTTGTTGACGACACGGATTTTGCTTCAGATATTCCAACAGATGCCCCAGCAACAGTAGAAATGGTTAATGCTACAAAAGATAATTTTGATGAGGATGATCTTGTCAAGTTTCAACAATTATTATTAGACGCAGAGAAGCCTCTTTACGCAGGATGTCCTGACTTCACAAAGATGTCCGCAATAGTTAAACTACTCAACTTGAAGGGTAAGTACGGATGTTCTGATAAGTTCTTTACTGAATTACTAGGATTGTTAAAGAAGATGCTGCCTGCTGGTAACGAAATGGTGGAAAAAACTTATCAAGCCAAAAAATATTTGAAATTGATGGGATCAGGATACAAAAAGATACATGTATGTATCAACAACTGCCTTCTTTACTGGAAGGGTGACAAGGATTTGACTGCGTGTCGAAATTGTGGGATATCAAGATGGAAGGTGGATAATAAGACTAAGAAAGTGTACGAAAACATTCTAGCAAAGGTAATGTGGTACTTTCCAATTATACCAAGACTGCAACGACTATTTAAGCTAGAAAGTATTTCAGAGGATTTAAGATGGCACGCGACACGGAGGATAACTGATGGTGTGTTACGTCACCCCGCAGATTCAAAGGCATGGCGTACCATAGATGAAAAATTCCCCGAAATTGCTGAAGATCCAAGAAATCTACGGCTAGGAATATCGGCTGATGGGGTTGACGTCAACTCAGGAAATAGGCATCACAGTGTATGGCCAGTTTTAACGGTCATATACAACCTTCCTCCATGGTTGTGTATGAAAAGAAAGTTTATCATGCTTTCGGTATTAATATCAGGATACCCGGGAAATGTTATCGATGTTTTTTTAGAACCGTTAGTTGATGATCTGCAAACCTTATTCTATACAGGGGTTGATACATATGATGCATCCATAAAAGATAACTTTAATCTATGTGCCGTTGTGTTATTGACAATAAATGATTACCCTGCACTTGGTACATTATGTGGCTGCCCGTACAGTGGATTCAAAGGTTGTGTAGTATGTGGGAAAGATACAAACTGTGTTAGACTTTCTGCCTCATCCAAGCAAAGTTATGTTGGTCACATACGATATCTACCATATGACCATCCGTTCAGAAAGCAAAGGAAGGCATTTAATGGACAACAAGAATTTCTCCCGGCTCCAAACCCAATGACCGGGGAACAAATATACAACGAGGTACAACATATTGAAAATAAGTGGGGAAAAGGAAAACGAACAAACAATAATGCATCAGAAAACCAAGAAGATACGAGAGGCAGAGGTGGGAAGATTCAAAAGCAGAAAAGAAACATAACAGAAGTAGAGGGTAGTTCAAGCCAAGTAAACGGACAAAACGGTGCGTATTGGAAGAAATTCAACATTTGGTATCGAAAACTTAGGTATTGGAGGCATAATTCTGTTCCACATTGTATTGATTTTATGCATGTAGAAAAGAATGTTGCTGAGAGTCTCGTTGGAACTTTGCTACATGTTCCAGGAAAGACGAAAGATGGACTGAATGCTCGATTGGATCTGGCTGAGTTGGGGGTAAAACAAGAGTTGTTTGCTATGCAAGAACAAGACAAAACAACACTACCTCCAGCAGGTTACACATTAACGAATGCTGAAAAAGATATTTTTTGTGAAACTTTACACAACATTAGGGTACCACAAGGCTATTGTTCAAATTTCTCTTCTTTGGTCAGCCTAAAGGATAGGAAGCTCATTGGCCTAAAATCGCATGACTATCACATGCTAATGCAAGAGTTTCTGCCAATTGCAATATGTTCAATCATGCACCCACCCACACGATATGCTATTATCAGGTTTTGCTTTTTCTTTAAATCAATATGTTGCAAAGAAATAATATTGCAAGAACTAGACAATATGCAAGCAGAACTGGTAGTGACACTGTGCCTACTCGAGAAGTTCTTTCCTCCATCATTCTTTGATATTATGATACATTTGACTGTGCACCTAACTCGGGAGGTAAAATTATGCGGTCCCATATGCTTTCGGTGGATGTATCCATTCGAAAGATGTATGAAGGTTATTAAAGGACATGTGCGGAATAGAAAAAGACCAGAAGGATGCATTGCTGAGGAGACTATTGCGGAAGAAACAATAGAGTTTTTTAGCGAATATCATAAATCGATGAAAACTGTTGGTATCCCACCTGAGAAACATGAAACATATGAAAATGAGGAAGGAAAGCGATTGTCGGCCGACAAATCAACTGAAGTTTCTGCGGAACTCTTTCAGAAAGCACATTTGTATGTAATAAATAATACAGATGAAATTGTACCGTATATCGAGTAAGTCTTACTAACACATGTCTATTTTGTTACTGAAAATGATGTATCAAATCTAATAATCAAACAAATTGTTTCAGGCAACACAAGCAAGTTGTGAAAGCAGAAAACCCGGGTAAACGAATAGCATTTCTGGAGAATGAGCACAGCAAATCTTTTGCCAAGTGGTTACGCAAAGAAGTAATTAATCTTATGTTACTCAACATACCCTTTCTAAACCTTAGTTCTCAGCTCATTTTGATCTGAAAATTGGTGTACTTATTCTTTTGAGCTAATATATACTTGTAATGAAATTCAGGTTGAGAGAGAGTTAGAAATCGACAAAGAAAGTGTATCAGAAACTGTAAGGTGGATATCCTATGGACCACGCGCCACCGTAGTGAAATACGATGCATATCACATCAATAGGTATACTTTTCATACGAAAGATCATGAAGACAAAGTTTACCAGAACAGTGGGGTTAGTGTTGAGGCATTAGATATGCACATATCTAGAGAAGTTGCAACCACAAGAAAAGCATATTATTATGGGGTTTTGCAGGAGATATGGGAACTAGATTACCGTTACATGCAAATTCCTCTTTACAAATGTGACTGGGTTAATCACAAAGCTGGTGGTGTGAAACGTCATACTACTCTTGGGTATACATTGGTTGACCTGAATAGTTTAGGTCACAAAGTTGATCCGTTCATATTAGCCGCATAAGCACGACAAGTGTTTTATGTGAAAGACCAGGTAGATAAAAAATTGTCTATTGTGTTTAAGACACCTCCCAAGAATTACAAAGATAAGTATGACGAAGCCGATGAGGAATTTAGTACCGTCATTCACCAGCACAATGATAACATATTGCCACATGTGGATCGACGTGACTTGGGTAACGAATCACGAACTGACTACTATCGAACCGACTGTGGAGGTGTTGTTATACGAAAATCCAAGTGAACCATGTTATGGTCAAGTTGTCACACTCTACCTTTATCATATTTCACTCTTTTAAAGCATATAGACATTTGATTTTTTGTACTTTTTTAAGAATTTATGTTTATAATACAAGACTTAATATAAGTTAAATCTGTTAGGTATATTTTTTTGTTTAAGGATATGTTGAAAAGAAAGAATTCTCACAGATTGGAGATGTATGGAAGCTGTGCTAGTTGATGTGCTATAGTACAGAGTTAATTCTGGTGATGTCATTTTTAAGTCTGTTTGACCATTCTTTAGTCTGGTAGTGCAAAAAATAAAAAACGATTTTTACTATTTAAATAGTACCGTTACCTAATTTTAGATGGTCAGAAGTATTTATATGGATAATTTTTATTTTTAGAATTCATATTTATCCTTTAATTACTTTATCCTAATCTTTAAAAGTTTAATTATTTTATTTCGATTAAGTTTCCTCACCAGCACTAAACCCTAATTGCCCTGCACTACCAGTACTTCAATTAACATAAAAGATGGCACAATTAAAGTTTGTAGACAAGCACAATCAAGTGGGATTTCTCAAAAAGCCTGCTGAAATCACAGGCTTCGAGCAGATAGTGGACTTTCTAAAGGGTAGTCATATCAGGTATGCCCTTACTCATAATCCAACTATCTATGATTCCCCAGTCAAACAGTTCTGGCAGACTGCTACTGCTAGAACTATTGCTGATGGGACACTAGAGTTAAATGAAACTATTGATACGTTAGAGTATTCAATCACTGAGGAATCCGTCAGAAGCAAGCTTCAATTGGCTGATACCTCAGGGATTTCAATGTTGGCAAATAATGACCTCTTTCAGGGATTGGAAAAGATTGGATATCCAACTGATGGAACATTCACTTTTTGGAAGAGTCATTTTACGCCACAATGGTGTTTCCTTGTGCATCATATTTTACATTGTATGAGCTCTAAAAGTGGTGGATGGGATCAATTTGGAAGCAATATTGCTTCTGCATTGGTCTGTCTCTCCACTGGCAGACTCTTCAATTTTTCAAAAAAGATTTTTGATGCCATGGTTGCTAATTCCAAGAATAAGAAAAAGTTTTTGATGTACCCAAGATTTTTGCAAATGATCTTAAATGTTGAAACAGCAAGCAAACATCCTTACATTGCTCTCCCTTTCACTAAAAAGATATTTGGTAATATGAAAAGGGGTTTTGAAGGGGCACACAAGCCACTTTTGTCTGCTATGTTGCCTTCTGTTGCTACTGACCCTGAAGGTACATCTACATCTGTTCCATCTCCTACTGCTACATCAGAAGCTCAGGCTCAACCTACATCTGAACCTGAAAAAAAAGAGTTTGAACAGAGGACACCAACACCCCCACCACCTTCACCTTCAGTCCATGAGGAAGAACCACCAGTGATTCCTCAACCACAACCTCCAACACCCACTACTACAGCAGAACCCAGTTCCTTATCTATGGAAGATCTACTTCAACTGGTTCAACTGATTTCAAGGGTTGATGAGTTGGAGAAAAAATTAAAGAAGACCAAGAAGTCACTGGGGACTACTCGCAAAAGAGTTAAGAAATTGGAGGGGAAATTCAAACAGATGGGGATAGACATTACAGACTCAGAAGGTGAGGAATCCTCTGAGGAAAGTCAAATTAGTTCTCAAGGATTGGAAGCAACTAAAATATTGTTTAAGAATTTCAGTCACAAGAAATCCTTTAAGAAGAGACTGGATAAAAAAGCTGCAAGTTCTAGTGGAGTGGATAAGTCTGGTGACTTTACTAAAGATAAGTCTGGTGGTGCTGAAATTAAATCTGCTTTTGATGAAGATTTTAATACTGGCTTTGATGCTGAAGTTAATACAAGTACTGAACATATTAATCCTGGTAGTGATCCAGGTAGTACTGGTGAGGAGTTTGTGCATAGGGAAGGCAAAGGAATAGTGCAATAATCTTCTGAGCCAGTGAAGCCCAAAAAGAAACTCACAGAAGAGGAAGCTAGCTTTGCTGAGATTGCTAAGATTCAAGCAGAGGATGCGGCTGAAGAAGCTAAACGTGCAGAACAAACATTGAATGATGAGCTGATTGCCAAAAGTCTGCAGGAGGAACCACAATTAACTGAAGAACAAATGAAAAGGAAAGCTGAAGTTCTGGAATCTGCCAAATTCTACACTGATGAAGACTGGGATACTATAAATGCAAGATTATTAGTAAACAGAGATATCCTTCCTGATATTGGCGGAGAAGACTATGCAAGTAAAATGGTTGAGCTAATTAATGAGAAGAAGAGGATAATCAGAGAGCAGAGACAAAGAGAAAGGATGAACAGACCCTTGACCAAAGCTGAGCAAAGGGATTATATGATCCCCTACGTCAAAAGTCAAGGGAATCCTACCTGGAAGTTGAGCCAGTTAAGGAAATTGAAGAATGATGAACTAAAAGCAGAATTTGAAAAAGTAGTGTACCAAAATAAAAAAAAATTCCAATGGATTCAGATTTGGAAGCTTCAATGCTTAAAAGGAAGGGTTACAATATTCAACCAAAGGATGCTAAGAAGCAAAAGATTGCAGAGACTGAAAAGGTTGCTGAAGCTGAAAAACTTGGTGATAAGCCAAAAACTGTAAAGAAAGAGGAGGAAGCTGAGGTTAAGCAACCAGTTTTGAATATGACAAGGAAGAAATCCAATGGAAAGAAAGGAGTGAAAAAGGATAAGACAAATGTTAAGAATGAAGTGGAAGAGTACATGAAGGATAAGGTTGATGAACCGTCATCAGAAGAGTTTACCATGGGCTCCATTCCTACAGGTTCAGCACTTCCTGCTAAGATTGCAAAGGTTCAGATCATCAAAAATGGGAAAAAGGTAGTTTACCTGATAGTAAGGGAAAATCACACAGACACTATATATGTGAACTTTGCTGGTTTATTGAGTGATTTGTCCAGGGATGATTTGAAGACCATGTACCAGCTGATGATGGAGAAGCATGGTGACGAGAGACCTGAAGAGAAATATGAAAGAGTCCTCTGGGGTGACTTGAAGACCATGTTTGAGACACCAGATGCTGATGATGAAATGTGGAAGCTGGCCTGTCAAGAACAAGTGATCAGATGGAGATATTTCCACACTTGTCAGGTGCACTGTTTGGAATTAGAAACTGCAATTCTTTATATGCTTACAGAAGTGGAGTATCCACTTCCAAACAGTATTTGCAGGGCTATGCTTGAGAAGAAGCTGTTTGGAGAAAGAAAGGATGATGCATGCTATCAGCTTTTGAGGTTAATTGAATCAAAAGCTCAACAGCAATAATACTGGCAGTATAACAGTTAAGTCTGGTAGTATTCGTAGTTAGTTCTGTTTATGAAAAACATAATAGTTTATTAGAGTTTAGGGAAGGCATATGTACGCGTAAAGATATCTTAGGAAGAGATATCTATATCCTTCTACACGTTTTGTATATTAGGTTTTCTTAAGTGTATAAAGGAACCCTAAAGTATAGTGAAATGAACTTGTACTTAGACGAATAGAAATATTAATAAAAGAAGTTTATTAGTGAAATAGTATTTGTGTTCTTCTTGCTTGTTGTTAAGATTCCGCATTAACAATCAAGTACTCGTTGTTAAAGAGTTCTTCATACATATAATTAGTTTGGATTTATCCAAGTTTTGTAGATTGTGGTGTTGCACAAGTGTTAATGTGTGTGTTTGTGTGTGCATATCAATGTGACTATAAAAGCCATCACCTGCAAACCCACATTTTCATTAACAGCACAATAAATGCAACAAACTTGACCATATGGTGTTTAAAGTGAAGAAATGTGTGTTTTTTGTGACTATTGATCATCCAATTGCCACATCAAATTTATGTTTGTGTGGCCTTTTATAACATTTAGTCACACAAAGAATGTTTGTTTTGGGTATTTAGTCACATACAATTAATCATAAAGTGGCTAAAAGTGTTAATAAGGGTGACCATATATGGTGTTTCAAGTGAAGAAACGTGTATTTTATGGGACTATTGATCATCCAATGGCCACATGAATTTTATGTTTGTGTGGCCTTTTCTAACATTTAGTCACACAAAGCATGTTTGTTTTGGGTATTTAGTCACATACAAGTAACCATAAAGTGCCTAAAAGTGTTAATAAGTGTGACCATATGGTGTTTAAAGTGACGAAACATGTATTGAGTGACTATTGATCATCCAATGGCCACATATTAAGTTACGTGACCATATGTACTGGATTTGGTTACACTTAAATAATATGTGTGACAAAACGTTTAGCGTGACCATATATGACATTTGGTCACGGTGTTAGTAGCAAATGTGACTTTATAGATTAGCTTTTGGCAAGCTAACACAAACTAAACTTTAAACACACATATTAACTTACATGAACATATGTACTGGATTTTGGCTACACTTAACGAATGTGTGACAAAACATTTAGTGTGACCATATATGGCTTTTGGTCACAGTGTTCAAGTGTGTGACATATATTTGTCACTGTTTATATGTATATCGTGACTAATGCTTCAACCTTACTTTTCATTTGTCACTTGTTCCAATTTTAGATGTGGCTAAAGAGTTGGCAAAACATATCAGTCACCCTTAAATAATGTGTGACAAAACATGACTCTATGATTTAGACACACAAAAAATTACTTCATGTGACTAACGCATCAAGGTTACTTGTATTTGTCACGCGTTCCAAATTCATATGTGGCTAAATGATCTAAAACAAAATCACCAGATACCTTTAGCCACACAATGTTCAATTGTGTGGCGATACAGTTCTAATGGTCACACAATCAAAATTTTCATGTGTGACTAATTAGTAAATGTTGTCAATTTTCGTACCTTCAGCCACAAAAATATGCGAATGTGTGGCTGTTCCATTTCTACCATGCGTGACCAAATCCCGTTTTTGTACTAGTGTATTTTTCGTACCTAAAGGATAGTCTAGAATGTCTCTGTGAGATTGTTGAAGAGGATAAGATAGAGAAACCAAATGATAATGCGATTAGGGATGCATGCTTATATGCCAAACGATCTCAGGAACTTTTAGAATGCTTAATAGATATATTTCCTAAAAATGGTACTAGGAAAGATAGTGTCGTTATGCCGTGTTCTATGCCGAAAGTTAAGCATGTGACCTTTGATGTGCCTCCTAGAATATCAGATCCCAGCACTTCTAGACCAGGAATGCAAAAAGTAGTGAAACCAACTAATGTTCCCATCATTGCTCCTACAGGAGTAATCAGTGACACTAAGGTAAGTGGGTCAAAGCCTCCAGGCAATACAAAGCAAGATAGGACCTCGCAAGCCAAGAGTGATCAAGGGAAGAAAGTAGTAGACCACCTTAGGAACAATAAGTTTGAGTTGAATAAGACGAATCGTGTTGATTCTAGTATTAGCTATAAGCGTATTGTAATTAATTCGAATTCTGCTAGTATTTGCAAAACATGGAATGAATGTTTGGTTTCTAGTATTTATCATGAATGTGCTGTGAATCAGTTGAAAAATACTGTTTAATCCCCAGTCAAAAATGTTAGAATTGCTAAACAGGTTAAGGATGCCAAAAAGCCAATGTGGAAAAAGGTTAGTAATTATTGAAAACCTAAAGGGAGAAAGTTCAATAATGTGGGTTATAAATGGAAACCCACTGGCCGGACATTCAAAGTTAATGAATTTTGTCCTAATAGGAATAGATCTATGCCCACTAAGGAATGGAAACCTACTGGTAGGATCATCCCCTTAAGAAGTAGTCATACTACACATAGCCCAAGTGCTTCTACTAGTCTTGCATCCACTACTAATGATGTCATAGCTTCTATTTCTGATGGGGTGTTCCAATCTCATTTACTAACCAAGTGGAACCCATTCTCGCATGGGGATCCAAATTATCCAGTCATCCATACTTGTCTGTGTTCAACTGCAGGTCGTATAAATCGATTTGTGGTATTTGGACTCAGGATGTTCAAAGCATATGACTGGAGATCGCTCACGGCTCATGAACTTCGTGAATAAATTCATCGGGACTGTGAGATTTGGGAACGACCACTTTGGGGCAATTATGGGTTATGGGTATTATGTATTTGGTGACAGTGTGATCTCCCGGGTATATTATGTTGAAGGACTTGGTCATAATCTGTTCTCTGTTGGTCAATTTTGTGACTCTGATCTTAAAGTGGCCTTCAGAAAACACACCTGCTTCGTTAGAGAACTAGATGGTGTTGAAATTTTAAAAGGAACACGTAGCATTAATTTGTACACCATCTCTATCGAAGATATGATGAAGTCTTCTCCTATCTGCTTGTTGTCAAAGGCTTCTAAAACAAAGTCATGGTTATGGCATCGTCGTCTCAATCACTTGAACTTCGGAACTATAAATGATCTTCCTAGAAAGGACCTCGTAAGAGGCTTGCGCAGATTAAAATATGAAAAAGATTATCGTTGTTCAGCATGCCAATTGGGAAAAACAAGAAATATGCCCATAAACCCAAACCTGCAAACTCAATTATGGAAGATCTACATACTCTTCATACGGATTTGTGCGGACCCATGAGAGTGAAAACTATAAACGGGAAGAAATATGTTCTAGTTGTAGTTGATGACTATTCTCTGTTTACTTTGGTAAGTTTTTGAGGTCAAAGAATGAAACTCCAGATGTCATCATCAAACTTATTAAACAACTGCAAGTTTGAATTAATAAAACAGTTAGAATTGTCCGAACTGACAATGGAACTGAGTTTGTAAACAAAAACTGAGTCATTTTTACGAAAGCATTGGAATCAGCCATCAAAGAAGTGTTCCACGTACTCCTCAACAGAATGGTGTAGTTGAAAGACGAAATCAAACTCTTGTAGAAGCTGCAAGGACTATGCTGATTTATTCAAAGGTTCCTATGTTTCTCTGGGCGAAAACCATTGCCACTGCATGCTACACCCAAAACTGCTCCCTAATTCATACAACTCATGGAAAAACTCCTTACGAACTTGTCCACAACCGAAAACCGGATCTTTCTTTTCTACGTGTGTTTGGTGCATTATGCTATCCTACTAATGAAGGTCAAGATTTGGGGAAATTGAAACCTAAGGCGGACATCGGATTTTTCGTTGGTTATGTACCAAACCGGAAGGGTTACCGAATCTACAATAAAAGAACCCGAGACATCATGGAATCTATTCACGTCACATTCGATGAGTTGTCTGAGCATACGGCTCCAGGAAAATCCAATTCAGGACCCGCTTCTCAACCTTTATCAATTAGTCCCATTAGTTCTTCTCTTGTACAAAATCACTCCCCTACAGCTCCATATGTACCTCCATCAGAAGAAGATTTGAAGAAATTGTTTGATCTGATGTTTGATGAATATTATAAACCTCAGACTAATGACAATTCTGGAACACCAACTGCAGCTGCTTCCAATCCAACCAATATGGATGGTTCATCCGTTTCAATGACTCTATCTCAAGAAGCACCAGTTATCGATCACTCATCATCATCCTCGAATCCTCAATCTTCGATAGCACATCATAGAAATGTAGCTGCTAAATATGATGGAGATAACCCCTTTGCTACACCCGAAGATGCCCCGTTCGAAAAAATATTTTTCCCTGAACCAACACCTGAATCATCTTCATTAGGGGATCCAAACACTGCTACATCAGTTCCCCATCATCAACCGCATGAATATCTTAGAAAATGGACACATGATCATCCACTGGATAACATCATTGGGAACCCTTCTCGTCTAGTATCCACTCGTAAACAACTTGCCACTGATGCCTTATGGTGCTTCTTCAATTCTGTATTATCAAAGATCTAACCTAAAGATGTCAAAACAGCAATGTCTGAGGACAGCTGGTTTAGTGCAATGCAATAAGAAATCCATGAGTTTGATCACCTTGATGTATGGGAATTAGTACCTACTCCAGATTGTGCTATGATTATTGCTCTTAATTGGATCTTCAAAGTAAAGCTTGACGAGCACGGAGATGTTCTGAAGAATAAGGCAAGGCTAGTGGCTAAAGGATATCGACAGGAGGAGGGTATCGACTTTGAGGAATCATTTGCTTCGGTTGCACGAATTGAGGCTATCAGAATCTTCATGGCCAATGCTGCTAGCAAGAACATGGTGGTTTATCAGATGGATGTAAAGACTGCTTTTCTTAATGGAGATCTCAAAGAAGTGTTTTACGTCAGTCAACCCGAAGGTTTCATGAATCCAGAGCATCCTACCCATGTCTATCGCTTGAAGAAGGCCCTTTACGGTCTGAAGCAAGCTCCAAGGGCATGGTATGATACACTATCAAAGTTTCTCTTGACAAAAGGATTCAACAAAGGAGCAGTTGATCCCACATTTTTCACCAGAAAGTCAGGCAAACATTTAATTCCTGTTCAAATTTATGTTGATGATATTATCTTTGCCTCGACCGACCCTAATGAATGTGACCGATTTTTAAAAGAGATGGGCTCCAAATTTCAAATGTCAATGATGAGACAAATGTCATTTTTCTTGGGATTACAAATTTCACAAAGTCCCGGAGGCATTTTTATTAATCAATCTAAATATACAAATGAAATTTTAAAGAAATTTGGATTTGATTCTTGTGACCCTGTTGACACTCCCTTAGTGGAGCGCACAAAACTAGATGAGGACCACTCAGAGATCATGGTTGATCAAACAAAATATCGAAGTATAATTGGATCCCTGATGTACCTCACAGCCAGTAGACCTGATATTATGTTCGCTCTATGCATGTGTGCTAGGTACCAGGCTAAGCCTACCAAGAAGCACCTTGAAGTGGTTAAACGGGTCTTTGGGTATCTCCAAGGAACCATTAACATGGGACTTTGGTATCCGAAGGACACCGATATTTCACTAACATCATATGCAGATGCAGACCATGCAGGGTGTCAAGATACACGTCAAAGTACGTCAGGAGGTGCTCAGTTTTTATATCCTCTACAGAGGCCGAATACATAGCCATGTCATCTTACTGTGCTCAAATCATATGGATGAGATCCCAATTATCTGACTATGGCTTTGTATTCAACAAAGTTCCTCTGTATTGTGATAATAAAAGTGCCATTGCTCTCTGCTGCAACAATGTTCAACATTCAAGATCAAAGCACATTGACATTCGACATCACTTCATCATGGAACAAATGGAGAAAGGAGGTTGAACTATACTTCGTGAGGACTGAATATCAGCTGGCGGACATCTTCACTAAAGCTCTTCCTAGAGAACGGTTTGAGTTTATCCTTCCACGACTTAGCTTGAAGAGCCAACAACCTGAGACACTCAAGGAGGAAGACGAGGAGTAAAGGTGTTTCCTCATCTAATCTTTGTACATATTCTATCAAAAAGCAAAATACAAAATTATAAAACCAACAAAAAGAAAACAGAAAAAAAATAGAAAATTTTGAAAAAGTCCAAAAGTATTGTTTTTGTATCATGTTATCAGGTTTCGATAACATCTACGGACTGTGGTCTGTCATTCAAAAATGGCACGGGTCTTTAGATGAAGTTCGATCTGCAATAATAAATTTTTTATTTCATATTTGTTATTTTATTTTCATTTAAACAAAATGATAAATGGGATGGAGAAAAATGTAGGTTTATTGTCATTTCAGGCGGTAACCCAGTTTTAAAAGAAAGAACAGAGCCATGATAAATCTAGTTTTGAAACCTTATGCTCTGATTCTAAAAACAAAAGTTCATAAGGAAAATTTGTCGCCAAAAAGACAAATGTTTCCTCACAAATATTTTTTCTTCTAAATATTCTTTTAAAAAATATTTATCATCTAATGAAAACTGAATTGCTTTGAAAATAACTCAGACTTAATTTTGAAAATCATCTGGACTTAGCATTTGTCAAAATCTCTATCACTCAATCAACATCTTTGGTCATTGATTGAGGGGGAGAATGATTTCAATCAAAACAAAGAGGTTATTTTTCAAACAATTGGCATGTAAACGAGCAAGGTCTAATTGTGGATAATCAAAAAGATCAATGTTTTGGTACAATTGGATCCAGACCAAGGCCAATGTTGTGTTTTCATAAGATACCTAAGCATGTTTGATCGTTGGAGTTTAAAGTCTCATAATTTGATCGGGAAGTGATGATGATCATTTTAGAAAATGTTAATCAAAGTTTGGATCTTTCATTCACAATCTAAGATTTCAAAAGTCCTTTTGCCTCCATGTGCTAAAATGATTTCCAATACTTGAAGCACATGTTGAGGGGGAGCATTTCTAAAATATCAAGAACAATTAAGGTAAAAAATACTTTGATTTTATATCACAAGTACCTTCATTGATTCTCAAATGGTTTTCAATTGGTTTCGAGACGGAATGAACAATACCAAAAGACCGACCAATTTATTTTATGCATGGAGATATAAGGATGGTTAGGTTAGGTATTCGTTCCCACAATCTCGGCAGACCCGGATGGATCTACCCAGGGACAATCCACTAGATAGTGTAGAGTCCTTAGGAATATTGAAAAAAGGAGAAAATTGAGACTATGGGTAGAGTGCCGACTGAGACAGAACTAGTACTGGAAAAAACCCAACAAGGTTCTAGTAATGAAGTCTTGGTAAGCACAGAAGGGGTTGAAGAATGAAAAAGAAATGAATGTAAAAAGGGTGAAAAGAAATAGCCCTCCAATAATTCAACCTTAGGGCGGAAACCGGGTTCAATACATATGCTACTGGTGCTTACTAAAGAAATGACGGTATTAAACACAAGACGTCATGGACCCAGTGACTCACTGCACTAAACTTCCCAAGCTATTCAAGTTCCTCTTTAAAGGACTTGTTTCATTCTCACGGGGAACCTACATAATCTATCGACTTTCTCTTAGAGATTTTTGATATTGAAGAAGGAGACCCTCTCCCTAGTCTCCGGCATAGGAAACCAAATGTGCACTATTGAGTCTAGAGCCAAGAGATCATCAATAAATCTCATTAGGACACAATTAATGAAGACTCACGGTTTCACACAATGTGGAATGTGAGAATATATTTTAAGAGTCCTACGCATTATCCTTGTGGTATTGCCAGAACATCCGAGTGATATTTAAAATATTCACGATGAAGATGGAAAGCTTTCTAGAGCCAACATCTAACAAGCTCTTGGTGGGTGACATGTGAGATCTTTCCAAAAGATCAAACTTGTGACAACTGGATAGAAACGATGGGGAGATTCAATCTTGAATCAACCTTAGTCCAGGAAATGGATTGACGGATACCTTTGAAAACCGGTCGTTGTGCTCAACAACTCTTTTCTCTAGCACATCGACTGTGTATTAAGTTTTCAAAATTAAAAGGGTATTTATGATTGATAATTGATTTTTCATAAAACCTTCTGTGTATTGCAAAACACTTATCCATTAAGCAATTCACGATTATTTTTCAAATCATTTTTAATCAACCAGTGAATCTCAATTCGCTGGTTCACTCACTTTGTGCTGTCCTCTTTGAGACGTTCCGGTTTGAGAATGGCTTGATTAGCTGCGAAACCCTGTCAAGGAGGTTCTTTGGAATTCTACCTGATCATAGGCAGTACTTGTACTGATCAACGGGGAACCGTGGTTCTTGTAACCTCATTCAATGAAAGTGATCAAGAACACCTTCGTGCGCTTTATTGCTAACTATTGTTTGCAGGGACACCCGACGGTTGCAGATGATCAGAGTTGAGGAGTCAATCCATAACCGCATGCTCACACATCATATTCACTTATTAATAAATCATGATAAGTGAATATCTTCATCAACTGGCTCTGATATTTACAACACATGCTTTTGCTACGTTGCTGCAAATATCATGAACCAACGAAGCTTCCGCTACTCTGATAAGAAGATATCATGATCCAAAATGTGAGTATGTCGGTCCAAAAGTCACAACCTCACATAATGGCGATACAACAAATGATGAGTCAGAGATTTCTTGTGGCTAATGATTTCAAAGCTGGCTCAAAGAATCACCAACAAGTGGATCGGTTAAAGACCTCCACTTGAAATAACCAAACATGCGGAACATGAAGAATCAAAGACTACAGGCTACATAGCAAAGAACTTAATCAAGAATCCGAGAACACCAAAATGTAATATATGTTGTAATTGATGTAATCGAGGTGACCTCCCTTAGGGGGAGATTGTTAGGATTTAGAAAATCCGGTAGTTAAAGAGTCGGTCACCTTAAGTATATGTATTTGTTAGAAAGCTCCTAGTCGTAGTCATTTAGTGTTTTTAAGTAATTTTTTAAGTTACACCGTGGAGGACGGACGGGTCTTTACCCACTGTATGCCTGATCCATAGCCCTTCGGAGGTGTGTCTTGTATGAACCTATGAATACCCTTTGCCTAACAAGGAAAAGGGTTGGAGCTTTCATAATACATTTTTCTTTGTCTCACTAAAGTTCCCAACTCTCTTCCACTTTCTCTCTCTTAAAGTAAACTATTCGACCTATATATGTGTTATATTATGTGATTGTGAAAACCAATATGTTATAGATTTATAAAACACTAATCTATCATTATTGGTTCTATAAGTCGTAAAGTTTGCCTTTGATAATAGGTTTTCCAAACTAAACATCCTTATATCCTTGTGATCATTTGTCTAAACATGTATGTTCTTTGTGTGCTTGTTCTCATATTGCTTTTCTTGTTGGTTTGATCCGTGACAATCATAACCACCAACTTGTTACTTGCTTAAACAAACAAATGACACTTGAAGTGCAACCAAGTCTCTTGGGACGACCTTGATTTACCAAAACCTATACTACAACTTGACCAGGGTATACTTGCCCGAATGTGTTCCTAGTTAACCAGTAATTCTTGCATACAAATTTAAAACCTCGTGTGAACACATCAATTTTTTGGCGCCGCTGCCGAGGATTTTGTTTTGCATTCTTTTTTTTGTTTGCCTGTTTGTTCGTTCGAATTGTTTGCTTGAATTGATTGCTTTTTTGCTAGTTTGTTAGAATGCTAAATTGCTCTTGCTCATGACTGATTTACTCTCGTTTGATCATGATGTTTTGCTCGAATGCTTGTCTCTTACTCTCTAAAAAATCTCTCATTTTCTCATAATTTCTCAATTGATCTTGGCATCAAAATCAAGTTTTCGATGTTGGGATTTCGTCTCATGTGTTCTAAAAATGTTTAATTCAACGTTTGCTTACTTAATGTGTTCAAAAGTTCTTGCAAAAAAACCTCCAAAACCACCCAAACCACTACAACCGAATCGGTTGGAATAACCGATCGGTTGGAGCTCTCGGTAAATATATTTTTTTTAAATTCATTTAGGAGTCATAAAAAAAATCTTGAAAATTGCCTCCAACCGATCGGTCATCGCTCATAACCGATTCGGCTGGAAGGTTGGTTACATTTGGTTCATTCCAACTGATCGGTTAGATCCCCTGACCGATCGGCTGGACCAATCGGTAAAAAAAGAAAGAAAGAAAGAAAGAAATTGTTATTTTGTCTTTGTGTTTAGATCAAATAAGTTTAAGTGTCTTGTGGGATCATTCCTAACATATTTGAGCATTAGTATTTTTATTATTATTCAACATTTTGCTATTCTATGTTTTGATAATTTTTAGTACATTGTGAATAAATAAGTACATGTTTTTAAAAATAAAGATATTTCGAACTTTGTGGGTATGTTCACTGGAAACCCTCACGAGACTATAACTCATTCACTCGGGCCACCGAGGGGTTTAAAGGCTTGTTGCATACACTAAATGCAACTGTGATGCCTACGAAAGTGAGTTTTAGAATTTTACGCGTTTTTGTAGTTTAGTTTATTTTTGCAGATTTAATAAGCTCTTAGAAGAAGGATTGGTTGGATTTTAACCTTACACTCTTGATTGGACATGTTTGGTTGAAAGAGAAATCGATTGATCTAACCCGCTTATGCTAGCATTTGTTTAGCATCTTATCATATAGAGTTCGATCGCGATTTCTTGGCCCGTGAAGTTTTGTTTCTCTTGGTCTAATCTTATTTTAATTTTCCCTATTTTACATGCTTTGAAGTTTTCAAAATTCATTTATTTTGCTTCCTTGTTGTTATTTTTTTTTTCCTTGTTTGTTTTTTTTTTCGTAGATTATTTTATAAATTGACTTTTTTTTAGTCCCTCGAAAGTAAGGCTCACCCATTGTGAACAAACTATAAGAGAGGAATAAGGTGGGTCTCCCTGATTCCCTAAAGAATTTGGGTTTTTGGTATGCTTCGCGCTGACCTGCTTCTCCTCTTCTTTGTGTGTTTAAATGGAGCTACCGATAACTCTTGGGAAAAGAAAAAGTCGTAACTAGTTTATTTTTCAAAATTTTCTCGTAGTAATAGTAGTAATAATAGCAAAATTTTTATAGTGGTTAAGTTATTTTTTTCTTTTGTGTGCTTAACTTAAGTGTGGGGGGAAGTTAAATAAGAAAAATGAAACTAGTGTTTTAAATTCCAAAAATTTTGGGCCGATTTTAAATAATGTATATTTGTGTGCCCTCATGATCTAGTTGTTTTCACGCTTATAGGAAAATATATTATGTGGGAAACTAGAAGGGGGGGTTGAATAGTTTTACCAATTTAAACTTCCTTTTAAATATTTAGATCGACTTATGTCAATCTATTTGGTTGTTTATGTTGGACGTTGATAGATAGAAATATAAACGTGTAATGAAAGATAAAGAGTAAGAAGCACATCACCACGACACAAGTTATCTATAGTGGTTCGGCTACAAGGACACCTTCCTTGCCCTACTCCACTCCCCGAGTCACCTACTCGAGAGTTCGTAAGCACTACACCAACTCCTTATGGCGGAGAAGCTTTCACAATGTCGCTTAACCTTTTTCAGGTACAAAGCTAAATACCGAGTTCTTTCACACCAAGGCGAACCACACCTAACACAACATCGCCTACCCTTTATATGGTGCTAGGAGTTCTTTCACACCTTAGGAGAACTAATCCTATCACAACGTCGCCTACCCTTTATTAGGTACTAGGCTAAGTACCTAGTTCCATTACTATGGAGGAACTACTACCCTTCACGACCCAACACCTAATCTCAAGGAGATCTACTCCTTGTTACAACACCATCAAGGATATCACCATCCTTGTAAATAAACAAATACTTATATGTATAACGATGCACCTCATCGATTATACGACCTAGGCATTTCTTCACAAATGCTACTTGATTTGATTCTTTGGCATCCTTCACTAATGCCTTTGACACAACGCTTGGCACCCTTCACTAATGCCTTCTTCTTGACACCTATAGCATTCTTCACTAATGCTCTTGACACGAAGGATAAGCACCTTTCACTAATGCTTTCGTCTTGACTCTTGCGACATCCTTCACTAATGCCTTTAAGCCAACATCTATGGTGAAAAGTAGATCTATCAACAAAAGAACCTTCGTTGCCTTGATGATGATGAAGCATGGAAACTCATGGACTTGAGCTTGCACGTCTTCAATAAGTGGTGATCTTTCCTTTAAGAGGAACCTAGAAGATCACACAAAAACAAAAGACAAACTACATAGATCACTTGGATCTGAGGTTAGAGGGTTAGAATACTTGGGGGAAGTATGTGTGTAAAAGTCATGAATAGAAAGGAAGAAATGGCTCTCTATTTATAGAGAAAATTCTCTATTGTTTCCCCGGATCCCACGGATCCCTTCTACTTGGGATCCGGCTAGCACAAGCCAGGGATCCGTGGAACGCTCCTCTTTGCCCATGGGTATTTTTGGTTATGGGTCATGGGTCATGGGTTGATCCATGGTTTTCTTTCTAGATACAATGTATCTTAAGGATACAATGTATCTTAAGGATACAATGAACTTGGTTAAGTGGTATAAATAAAACCATGGGTTATGGGTCAAAACCATTTGCTAGTTTTTACCTATTTAGTATATACTTGTTTTTACCCATTTTAGTATATACTTGTTTTTACCCATTTTAGTGTATACTTAGTTAAGTATATGTTATCCTAATATGTAAACACTAGTTTTTGTACATATGTATTTAAATCATAAAATCACTTATACTTGTTTTAGTGTTTTATGTGAAAACGTAAGTGTGTTAGGAAACTATTAACTCAAACTATTTACGTATTCTATTTGTTTCGTTAAAATGATTTTACGTTTGTTATCGACAAAACATTAGAAGATCGTAAAATATAAATAAACGTTTTTAAGGCTTATTTGTATTAACAATCTCCCCCTTTTTGTTGATGACAAAACATAAAATTATTTTAAGGAAAAGCTAAAATTCATAGAAGTTTGAATTTGTAGTTTTTACTTTCTTCTCCCTCTTTTTGTCGAAACAAAAAAGTGTTAAAAGAAACTAACACAATTTTTATAGAAAATGTAAAGAGAGTAAGTGACGGGAATGATACTCGTCTTAACTCCCCCTTGACGAGTCCATCCCTTTGAAAGGGCGTCAAGGACATAACATAAAATAAACTAATTGTGTTTGTTATTAAGTTTGCAAATAGTTCGTCTAAGTGACGAAAACGTGCTCCCCCTTGAATATTGCAAAGTAGCAATGGGGTGTCATGAAATGTAATCCAAGATCGGATTAAGTTGCAAATGATTTTGCAAGGTTTTTTGACACAAAGCTCCCCCTAGCTTTATGGTGTCAATATCTTCATGTGTATTTTGAATAACTACAAAGTAAAGGTTAGAAAACAAGAGTATAGTGCATAATTTCCTGCAAATAAAACTCAAGTTAGTAGAAATTTGTGCTTCTGATCCACGGATCCCACGGTTCCCTTTTTGAAGGGATCCGTCTAGGCATTATGGAGGGATCCGGCTGTTTGTTGACAATTTCTTTCGCAATGAGAGTGTTTCAATCAATGCTAGTGTGGAGACAATATATGTGTGCAATAAAAAACACAACGCACAGAATAATCAAAGCATATAAACGTTCATTCAATAAAACAAGAGATAACCAACCAAATCTCTAAAACTAAGAGAATGAACTAGCCAAATAGGTGCTACTAATGCTAACAAGTTAACCCAAACTTAAGACTGACTAAAAGCTTAATGATGATTAATGGTGAGATGAGTTTTCCTCAGCATTTTGAGCTTGTAGTTCATGTATCAATTTATCTAGTTCAGGTTTCATTCTTTCACCATGTTTACAATGATAGCAATCCTTGACATGGTTTTGAGTTTCTTGAAGTCAAAGTCCAAGTGAAGTAGGTTGAGGATCTTCAAATGGTTGTGAGGTGGTTCTAGGTACTAATGATGTTGGTTGTATCTTTGGTATAGTAGGATTAGGTGATGAAATCCTAGTGGGAACTCTTTTCTTGGAAATTAGTTTGATTGGTTTCCTTGGTGTGGGAGAGATCCTACCATTTGTGGACTTAACCGAAGATGATCCGGTTGAGGAAACTTCATGTGTGATTCTATCAATAATCTTGGGTGGTCTTTGAGTGGATCAGTTAGCACTAGGAGCCTTAGTCATAGTGATGATGGTACAAGTAAGAACTTCTTAAGTTGTTGATTTTAGGGATGTGATTGAGAGAGATGATTTAATCCTAAGGTTGTTTGGTTTATAAAGGATGATTTGAATGAGGAAATTAAATTATTGACCATTTAGAGGAATAGGTATGCTTTTGGGGTTTTGATCAGCTCTAGGAGAATAATTAATGAATCTTAAAAGTGGTTTAGGAAACCAAGAGGTGATTTGAATTCGAATATTGAATTTGACTTATGCTTTCTGTATCAACGGATCCCGCGGATCCCTCTCAGCAAGGATCCGCCTGGTTAAAGACCAGGGATCCGGCTATCAGACAGGGTTTTGACTTAATTTTGAAGACTCTAGCTGTTGGGTATCTTAACCATAAGTAATGGTGTTTAGTGTTTGATGACTAAGGTAATCTTAGCAATATGGCTTATAAAGGGAAGAGCTTGGTAGTTGCCTTTAAGACTTAATCCACTAATGTTCTTGGAAATGTGATGATTAACATGCACAAAAATTTAAGTTCAGAGTTTCACTAATCTAGGGACTCATTTAAGGTGAGATGGAGTGTTTAAGTTAGGAAGATAAGTTGAAATGATTGTTCAAGCAATGGTTTACATAAATTGTCACCCGGATCCCACGGTTCCCTCCTTGAAGAGATCCGGCTAGGCTATTCCTAGGGATCCGGCTCTCAGCAGTTATGACAGGTTTTCTAGAAGCTAAAGCCTATCTTATTTTGAGTGTTTCAGTTCTCCTAAGTGTTTTAGGATGAGAAGGTACTTGAATGATCATGGGTAATAAGTGTTTATAGCCAATGATTGCTTCTTATGGAAAGAAGATGGGACATGATGACTACCAATGGATATCCAAGGTTAACACTAACAATTATGAAGGTGTCAAGACATAATAAAGGATCTTAGTGATCAGATTTAAGCTTGAGGTGAAATTTAAAAAAAAACTTTAAAAATCATAAGAATTGAAAAACTAATTTTTGACTCACTTTGAGATAAGGATGACTAGAAACAATTTTCTAAAAATGTTTAATGTGTCCACTTAAATGTTTTGAAGGATGAGAATTAGCTTGTGAGTATTGAAGCGGAAATATGGTGGTTTTTGATGTGTTAAAAAATCAAGAAGTATTTAGACTAAGATCTTAAGTAAGCCTTTAATGAGTCTAAGCCTTTTCTTATCCTTGAATTTAGACTTAGTTGGGTTCTAAAAACAGATGCTTAGCTAATTTGAAGTTTATCTAGAAAGCAATCTTGATGTAAGGAATGCTGTATTGCTAATCTGATGACACGGATCCCACGGTTCCCTCAAGGGAGGGATCCGGCTAGGCTAATCCTAGGGATCCGGCATCTGCAGATCAGAACCTACACAGAAATGATGTGCAGATTTTGCACACTATTGAATCTATAAAACAAGCAATAGGAACAAGCAAGTCATCATAAAACACCACTTATAAGATAAAGTAACAATATCCAAAATACCATAATCCAAAAATGCTAAAGAGAAATCATTCAAACATAAAATAAATGAAACTAAGCACATTCCTATTGTCTCTTTTGTCAATTCTTTCTTTTCCTTTTTGACGGCTTAGTGAGGTTGTAAGCGAGGTTTTTTTTCATGCCTCTTATTTGTTTGAATCCCGCGGTCTCGTTTGGAATGGTTGGAAGTTGTTCATGGTATTCAAGGATTTCCAATTTGATGTTGGATACGGGGTCGATGTCTTCCTCATCTTCTTCTTCTTCTTCTCCGGCCGAGGAGTCTGAGAGAGCTTCGGGTTTCTCTCCATTGACCATGAACCATTTAGAGGGTTGTTTGGTAAGAGGTACCATGACGTGATTGGAAAGGTAATGATCATCGTTGATAGGGGATGGTTGCAATGCACTAACATACTTACAAAGTCATGTTAGGAGCATACCATATGGGAGTACCATGTTGGAAGCTTTGAATACCCCAGCCATTCTCCTTACCATGTAATAGGCAAGATTAAATGGCCTTTGGTGGGTAAGACAATAGATCATTTGTACAAGACATGCGTTTGGATGATCTTTGTTTCCAACTAGGCTAATGATGTTTTCCCTAAGGATTTCTTCCCATTTTCTAAATATGGGATGCATTTTGAAAAGTTCCATTTTAAAGGGATCACGGTGAATGAGCTTTTTGTTACGATCGTAACGGGATTGGTTGGTCCTAATTTTAAAAATAGTATCACGAATGGTTTCGGGATCGTCGAGAGGAGTGTTATAGAGAGGCTTAGGATCAAGTGCATGGTTTTGAGAGTTAATTGCCCAATCTTGAGAGTCCATACAAATTCCCTCACAAGGAATGCGAAAAATTTGAGCAAACGTGTTGAGAGGGAAAATAAAGTTTTGTTTGTTGATGATGAAGGCGATTGAGATGCTATTGTCGGTGTTTCTAATGATCCTAAAGCTTTTGTAAAATTCAAAAATGAAGACCGAACAAATTTGTTCATCTATGTCAAGGAGACAATCAAAATTGATTGTCGAGAAAACTTGACGAATGTCAGTATCTTCAAGGAAACATTCCTTGACTACACGACCTTCGTGGATAAGTCGTTTTACAAGGCTTTTGAATATTTTACGGTCGGTTTTGGTCAATCCCCTTTTACGATAGTAATGAGTAAGGTAATGGACGGTGTCATGGTGATCTTGTTGAGTGGCTTTGGGCATGGTTGGTCCTAAAAATACAAATTTTCAATTAAGATAAATTAGTTGTAATGGGTTTATGGTTTTTATTTGTATTAACAATGTTGTGAACACAAAGTGATTTTGTTAAAATCCCCCTTTTTATGATTAGTTAAAAAACTTAATTAAGTTAATTGATTAAATATTAAGAAACCATAAACCCTAGGATGGGGATGATGAAAGTTATAACAAGTTAATGTAATTACTTACAATGGTGTTCAAGGAGGGGATACTTGAAAGTATGAAAGCCAATGAGGATGAATTCTTTAGCTTGGTCGTTTTTGTGTTGTGTGAATAGAGGGAAAAATAATCAGTGGTGACTTTTTGAAAGCGTATAGCTGAGCTCTGTTCCACGGTTCCCCCGGATCCTTTATGTTTGGGATCCGGTTAGTACAACTAGGGGGATCCGGCTACTGTGGACATAAAAAGGGTTTGTTTGGCATTATTTTTGTAGTAGGCTTATAAATTAACTTACTAAAAAAATAGTTCGGAGGTATTAGATGAAAATTGTTTTTGGATGACGGCTTTTGATGAATCACATATCGAAGGTTCATATGTGATGACGGTGTTAGTTTGACGAATCAAAAGGAGTATTATTCCCGATGATGAAAAAGACGGAAAAGTGACGAAAGAGACTTCTAATGATGTTAGTGATAAATAAACAAAGAGAACTTATGAAAATAAATTGAACTCATGTAACCTATCTAATGAAAAGTAAAACATACCTCTATGCTTCTTGGTTTGGCATAATACCAAAGATACTTCATGAGCTTTTAAAGTAATCCTTTGTACTTGGTGTACGTAAGTTGTGATTACTTTTTAGATCCTTCCTTGAATGTTGACTTCATTATTCTTTGAATAAAGATTTTGAAGAGATTCTAGCATGAAGATTTCTTAGAAACAAAAGTTGTTAGAATCATCTATCAATGTCCAAGAAAATGATTTCTTTTTTTTTTAAATATGACCAAAAAAAATCCTTCTTTGTAGTTTTCAAACATACACGGATCGTATCAAGTCTTTAAAGTACAACATACTTTAAGAAACTTGGTAACAAAGCTCTGATGCCAATTGTGGAAAACTAGAAGGGGGGGTTGAATAGTTTTACCAATTTAAAACTTCCTTTTAAATATTTAGATCGACTTATGTCAATCTATTTGGTTGTTTATGTTGGACGTTGATAGATAGAAATATAAACGTGTAATGAAAGATAAAGAGTAAGAAGCACATCACCACGACACAAGTTATTTATAGTGGTTCGGCTACAAGGACACCTTCCTTGCCCTACTCCACTCCCCGAGTCACCTACTCGAGAGTTCGTAAGCACTACACCAACTCCTTATGGCGGAGAAGCCTTCACAATGTCGCTTAACCTTTTTCCGGTACAAAACTAAATACCGAGTTCTTTCACACCAAGGCGAACCACACCTAACACAACGTCGCCTACCCTTTATACGGTGCTAGGCTAACCACCGAGTTCTTTCACACCTTAGTAGAACTAATCCTATCACAACGTCGCCTACCCTTTATTAGGTACTAGGCTAAGTACCTAGTTCCATTACTATGGAGGAACTACTACCCTTCACGACACAACACCTAATCTCACTGAGATCTACTCCTTGTTACGACACCATCAAGGATATCACCATCCTTGTAAATAAACAAATACTTATATGTATAACGATGCACCTCATCGATTATACGACCGAGGCATTTCTTCACAAATGCTACTTGATTTGATTCTTTGGCATCCTTCACTAATGCCATTGACACAACGCTTGGAACCCTTCACTAATTCCTTCTTCTTGACACCTATAGCATTCTTCACTAATACTCTTGACAAGAACGATAAGAACCTTTCACTAATGCTTTCGTCATGACTCTTTCGACATCCTTCACTAATGCCTTTAAGCCAACATCTATGGTGAAAAGTAGATCTATCAACCAGAGAACCTTCGTTGTCTTGATGATGATGAAGCATGGCAACTCATGGACTTGAGCTTGCACGTCTTCAATAAGTGGTGATCTTTCCTTTAAGAGGAACCTAGAAGATCACACAAAAACAAAAGACAAACTACATAGATCACTTGGATCTGAGGTTAGAGGGTTAGAATACTTGGGGGAAGTATGTGTGTAAAAGTCATGAATAGAAAGGAAGAAATGGCTCTCTATTTATAGAGAAAATTCTCTACTGTTTCCCCGGATCCCATGGATCCCTTCCACTTGGGATCCGGCTAGCACAAAGCCAGGGATCCGTGGAACGCTCCTCTTTGCCCATGGGTATTTTTGGTTATGGGTCATGGGTCATGGGTTATCGGTTGATCCATGGTTTTCTTTCTAAATACAATGTATCTTAAGGATACAATAAACTTGGTTAAGTGGTATAAATAAAACCATGGGTTATGGGTCAAAACCATTTGCTAGTTTTTACCTATTTAGTATATACTTGTTTTTACCCATTTTAGTATATACTTGTTTTTACCCATTTTAGTGTATACTTAGTTAAGTATATGTTATCCCAATATGTAAACACTAGTTGTTGTGCATATGTATTTAAATCATAAAAACACTTATACTTGTTTTAGTGTTTTATGTGAAAACGTAAGTGTGTTAGGAAACTATTAACTCAAACTATTTACGTATTCTATTTGTTTCGTTAAAATGATTTTACGTTTGTTATCGAAAAAACATTAGAAGATCGTAAAATATAAATAAACGTTTTTAAGGCTTATTTGTATTAACATATTAGAATAACTTGATCAATCCACTGGTGAAATTTGTAATTTTTGAAAAACTTGAGATGTGTCCCGATTCAAATTGCAATCCATTCTGGGATTGATGACATTTGCTAGAACATATTATAGCCCTTTCCACTAAATTGTGAGTATTTGAGCCTATTTCATAAAGCATGCATCTTTTATGCTTGAATATCTTGCTATGAGTGTGTCGGTAATTTTATTTATTCTAGAACTTGTACTTGCAAATCATTACTAGACCGTAGTAAGATCACATTCATGTGATATAAGTGTATTCATGTGATAAAGAGGCACCTTTAGGAATAAAACCCAAATGGCCTTCCATTTTACATCTAATGATATATTAGCTAACCACATCGGTTAGTTAACCACCCACATTGACCCATTTGTTAGCGCTCATCTTTAGCGCTAGATACCCTTAGTACACCCTTTGAGCCATTCTTTTCTTTTTGTTACATCCACTAAAAAAATCAAAAAAATATTTTACACTTTAAACCTTAGCCTTACCCTTGTCAATGTCTAAACGGTTGGTTGCTAGTTGCTTGGTATGATTGGATTGTTTTTGATGATTATGAGTTAATCGCACTTTGTCAATCATGTGTGTCATTCAGACAAAGATGAAGATTGCAGCTTCTTATTTTTATTTTTGTGGTGTGTGCTTATACGAAGTGTGGGGGAGATGTGATGTATGTGGAAAAAAAATGAAAGAAAAAAAATATGTAATGACAATTATAGCCAATGTGCTATGTTATTATGTAGATGAAGGAAGATGAAGTATGTTTGAGATATCGATTAGCCAATGTGCTAAGACGTGATATATATATTTGGTGATTGATATCTGAAGAAAAGTTTGTAACTATAATCATTTTCGGGTTTGTGGTTTGTTCATGACTAGCAACATTGGGTATTAGACTTGACTTTATTTTTCTTTTAATACCAATTTCATAAATATTCTCATGCCTTAACCCTTTCCTTTTAGCTTTGAGAAAATATGAAGTGCATGAATATTTTAGTGACCATTCGGTTCTTGAAGGATCAAATGATGCGCCAGCGATCTAGTGCATATTTTAGTGACCATCCGTTATGCGAATAACGAGCCAGCGATCTGATGTATACTCTAGTGACCATCCGTTGTTTGACTTAATCAAGAATTCGCGCCAGCGATCTATTATATTCTTGTATGTAGTGTTTGAACATAAGCCTGGTTAACCCTTAAAGCCAAACCCGAATAAAAGCCCTCTTTAGATGTTTACACTTGGCGCTTACGCCATGTCGGTGGAGTTTTGTTTCTTGTACAAGCCTATGGTAATATTTAGATCATGACTGAGCAATATGAGTCTACTATTTCTTAATACTATTCCACTTTGTCGACTCGACATTAATTCAATAAAAGTAATAAGACTACTTTGAGTAACATTTCTCGCTTTGCGTGCCCTCGAAACATTTAATAACTCTCGTTAAATGAACTTTACTTTTCAATGACTTTTCCCTTTCTAATTATTAGTTTTTGTTAAATATTAAATAACAAGGGTTTCGTTATTTAATATTTACCGTATAAACTCTAATTATTTATTTTCATATCTAGTTATATACATATAATTATTTCCAAGTAATATATTTTGAGTTATCCTCCGTTTCGAGTCACGTGTCCGAGTTTTGTAATTCTCGGGTCAAATAGCAAGTCGTAATGTCCAATATATTCTAAAGTCCATGTTAAGGCATTGTCGGGGTCAACCGAGACTAAAAAGTCACGGTGACAATGACGTTGCACAAAGTTTTACAAAAATATATCAAGTCCAATATCGCCAATCATAACGGTCACCGGCCTTAAACCTACGGCTCGGAAACTTAAACCGCAATCCAACTCTATATCTAATTTCAACACCAACAATCAACTCCAACTTCAATAAAAACCAACATCGAGACCCTTGTAGTCTCGGTCTACTCTCGGCAACAACCTAACGATCCAAACGACCCAAACGGGTCTCAGCTTACCCTCGACTCCCCAACAAATAAAACCAAACGGATCCTTTTTGGTCTCGGCTTACTTCCCAACGACAAAACTAAAACCAATCGGACCCTTGGGTCTCGGCTACCAATCCACAACAACAACAAAATAATAACAATAATCTCATCCAAATCCAAATCGAAACATAACTACAACAATAGAACGCGACGCACACGACATACAAAATGACACCAAACTATATTTTGTTGATGTTTTTATTAATAAAATGTGTTTCCATTCGTTGTGTGCTAAACCCGAACCAAAAGTAATAAAAATATGACTCGGTGAGTCACGAGTCAACTCACACCGAGTCACCAATGAGTATTACTCGTACTTTCCTACCTTCTTTTGCTCGATCTAAATGGTGATGGTGATTAAAATGATGGTGGTGAGGTTTGGTGGCGCGTGGGTGTGAAAGAGGTGGCGGTGGTGATTGTTTTTGGCGCGTGCGGTGGTGTAGGGTGATAAGGAGATGGTGAGGAGTGTTTTGGTGGTGGTGGTGGTGTAGGGTGACGTGCGTTGGTGATGGTGGTCTTGGAGGTGGCTAGCGGCGGCGCAAAAAGAGAGAAAGGGGGAGGTGTAATTTAGGGTTTGGGTAAATGAGGATGAAATGTGATGTTAGGGTTTTGATTTCTCACAAGGGGCCAAAGTTGTAATTTCTTTTAACATAGGGGGAGGGGGAACACTGGTTTTATAACACAAGGACCATTGGTGTAATTTGTTTAAATTTTCCCGAAAACACGATTAAGGCTCGTAAAATATTCTAGATGTGACTGAATAATTTTTTAAGTTGTGCCATTGTTTTTAGATATATTTTTCTGTTGAAAATGATCATAAATACGTCAAAATTTATTGTTTCGCGTAGATCATCACTGCAATTACATTCTAAGGTACCTTTGAGGCCATATGATGTATCATTTGCGTAATAAACCATATATCTTTCATCTGATTTTTTTTGTCATTTTTATACAACTAGGTGGAAAGAATTAGAGATTGGAAAGTTAGGTTGCTGCCGAAGATTCAAAACTGGAGGAGATCAAGTTCAAGTAAGTTTGTTGTATATTTACATTCATTTAGTGAATATAAGCTTAACGCTTAACCTAGTTATGTCCCAAATTTAATATGCTTATTAATTTATTTTGAGAAAACAAAATTTTGATGTTACTAGTTCCATTGTGAGTTTGGTAGAGCACCATAGTGTTCTAGGGAGGTTTTAAAGATGAGTACTAAAAAGGAAGAGGTTCTTGCTTAAAAAAAATTGGTCTGAAATCTGTTTTGAGTACTCGAATTTAGTATCACCTGGGAAAGGTAACTAACCCTCCACATGTAACTTTTATAGTTACGTGGTCCTTATGAATTTGAGTATAAGGAATGGGTCCTTATTCTTGGGATTTTATAATTTAGTTAACCATGTAACGCAATGAATACGCAGCGAAATTAAATTTAGTTTATACAATTAGGTTAACACATAATTAATAAACAATAAATAATAAAAGGTACATAGAAAACTAACCTTTGGCGTCAACTGCACACTATCAACGAACAATGAAACCAAAGAAACTAAGTATCTGAAATAGATACCTCTATGAGTATCACACACAAAAACTAAACCAAGTACGTTCGATTAGATGCTAGTCGAGAATGTTTAACCCATCAACACCTTGAATTACTAGAATACTACGAATAAGAAAAACCCCAGGAACTTTTCTTTCTTCCAACCCGATGTCCTGCTGTCCGAGACAGCTTTCAAAACACCACCTGATATTAGACAATGATGTCCGATATATATACTATGTGTTTCTGTCCAAGATCTATCCAACGAACTAGGAAAATCTTAAACCCTTATATGCTTCTGATCGCATGGAACTAGCAAGGAATAACCAAAACAATACTTTGACACAACTTGGATCATGTGACTCGCAAGTGCAAAAAATTGAATTAAAACCAATAAATCCTAATCGTTTTGTATTAAAACCGATCGGCAAAAGTACAAGCTAATTGGATAGATTTCCTTTTGGTTTTAGGGATAGTATATCATATTAATAATGCATGTGTCGTCACATGCATGTGATGTTTAGGGATATACATATTGTCGCATGGTTTGACAATAAAGGATATCCATGAATCATTTGTTTTCATTAAAAACGCATGGGTGTTTATTTATATATACATATAAACCAATTATGACTTGGGCTCAAGACTTGCATGCGAAGCCACAAACCCAAACACCCCCGATCAGTGTGTCTCTAGGCCCAAGGCAAACACCCAATCGACCCAATCTAAATGTAAGAACATCCCATGGGTCGTTTGATATGATCGGGTCATATTCATGCATAAACGGGGTCTAACATATTCAAGCTCAAACGTTCGTCACGTATTCTTGTGTTTAACGTGTGTGCCCCCATAGGCTCACACACTTCTAGTCGTTTACGTGTGTTTTAAACTCCCACAAACCAACAGCTCCCACTTGGGAGTTGTAGTGCTGAATGGCACACAAAACTAACAATGGAAACGCCTAGCAACGCTCTCACTCGCTTTTTAACTAAAAGTGTCTGAGATATAGTTTCATAAAATCTTCTCAGTAGCATGGTTATTAATGTCTTACTTTTAATCATCCTTTGTTATAAATACCGTTAAACCATGGATATGGATCCTAACTCATTCTATATAGTTTAACCATTTAGAATCTCGTTATCGAATTTAATTAGATATATCAAATGTAATCAAGTATCATCTTAAATTACCCTTTGGGTTCAGCCGAACAATTATCTTATTAATTCTGGAGAGGCGCCATGGTATCTTTCTACACATATCAAGTAGAGTAACAAATCCTTTATTGACTATAAGTATTGTGGATGCTGCTTCACATCAATCCGAAATATAGCCTTTATAACTACCTTTTTCAGATAGTTTTTTGCGTATACTTACAAAAAGTGATATCCACACATAACAGAACTTGCTTGCATCTCAATTCTAAGGACAATTTTAACAAACCATTTTCAATATTTTACTTATGACAAGGATCCAAAAGTAAATGTTTGAAAGTATCCAATATGCATCCCTTGTGAATACATATGAGTTTGGCAGGAACAATCCTCATTCTCATTAGAATATAACTGACACTCACATTTGCCTTACATAACAATATTATCATATTGTTAACCGACAATGGACATATTTAGAACAAAAAAATCATTCAAGGATTAAACATGCAAATATAGGATAACAATTATTTTATGAATGAATAACAAATACCAAGTATCTTTATTCATCATAAAGTAAAAATTTTCTTTTAATCCCAATTATCCAAATACTAAAACAGATATGCATGAAACTAATTTTGTAAGTTGAAGACTAATGTTTCCAACATTCCCAACCTTTCTTTAAAATAAAAACTAAATAGTTATCTGAGTAAACTTTCCGAATACTTGTTTAAAATTTCACACATGAGGGATTTGAAATATAAGATGAGTGTCTTATCTCATATGCTCATACTATTGCAAGAGTTATAGTATGGAAATGTCGCCCTACCTTGCATGAGGTATTAGAAATCAGCGACATACTAACAGTCATCTTTACAGTTTTTAAAAGTGTAAATTATTCTCATTCTTTAATGTGTAATGCAACAATGCTCTATGTTGAGCATATCTAGTTAGCAGATTTATCATAAATGATAAAATCCTACTACAACTAGTATTAATTATTCTCTAGCATCATTTGTACTTATACAACACTATGCTTTATAATTCGTCAACATATGTATTAACAATAATCTAAACACTCTCAATTAGATATTGTTGTTGTCAGCTCATCTTGTTCTTGTACAAAAGCAACAACTAATCCTATACACAATATAATATATACATGATAAATACTTAGTTAAAAAAATAAGTTTTCCATCCATGTAATAAATTATTCCAAGTGAAATATACCAATTAAGACTTGCTTGAATGATATATTGCATTTGTGTTGGACTTAATTTTTCCGCATTTGTTTATTCCAGATAAACATTTATTTCAAGGTTGTTTATTTTATTCCCTAAATTCCAAGTGAAGTTTCATTCCAAGCTTAAGGATCAATATCTAGCTTAAATGAAATGATATCTTCAACATGTAAATTCTAAGGAAAAACATGTTGCTCCCACTCAATGTCAGATGTACTCAAGAGTTATCTTAATTCAATCATAATCATATTGTAATTAAATTCAATATCTCGGTTCTTAGACGCACGATACAATCCAAACTTGGATTGCTTAAATTTGTATATTACATAAAGATTATGTAGATTCATAACCCTTTTGATTACACACCGTCCTCGCAAAAGATAATCTTAAAGAAAGAGTTATAAAATCTTAATTGCCATATTCCACATACAAGGAATCATGTATGACAACTAATTATATTTATATAATTAATGCGTGTATATATAAGAAAATCTAATCATATTTAATTGCTTAAGTATTAAAAAATTCTTATAAAATGCCATGCATTAACATGTATACAATTTTGTCCTTGCGAGTCTTTCTTCAAAAGAAACTCATTTCAACCTCATAGGTTAACTGTTAGGCAAAATAACAATTAAGCTCAAAACTTGATTTGCCTTTTAAGGACTGCATCTAATCATTCATAGTTCTAAGATATTTATCAGATTCAAGATGTAATAATGTATTTTAGCAGTTAGCTGATTTACAATAATCTTTTAACTTATATCCCTCAGCATTGATATAAAATATCACTCAAGTGATGAGGCATCCTTTCGGATTTATGAATGAGAGTAATCATTATACTTCGGTCGACATTTACATGTTTAACCTTCGTATGACATTAATAAGTGGATTTTAGAAGTATAAGTATTTTGTTCTCAAAACTTTGAGATATGTATATACTCCCACTTACTTTTGTAAATAGAGACAATTCTCTAAATACTAAGTATTTAAGCAACAATAAATTGTTCTTTATCGGGAACCGCAAAATACATTTCAAGTTCTTATCACTAGATTTGTTAATAAAATGCTTCATAAGATTTTAACAAATTCAGAACTTAAATCAAGACATAATGAAATTCCTTCCAACAACTCTAATTAGGGTTTATAGAAAAACTCTAATTTAGTATCACTCTTTAACCAAAAGTTCTAGTAACAATTTTGTATTTCGTCGAGCTAGGAAGAACACTAAAACTACAATCTTCAAGCTAGGAAGTGTAGAATAATCAAAAATCCAAAAGGATTTAGGATTCAATTGGTTTGAGTGGAAAAACCTAAAATCCCTAATGAATTAGGGTTTTCAGTTATGGGTTGTCTTGAATACCTTCTAGGTTAGAACTATATTGGGTGTATCCATAACATACGCAATTTTGTAACCTTGATATGTTTTGGAGGTAGAGTAATTAAAGCTATCATGAACCAAACAATATGAATAAGGTTTGATTCAACACATTAGATATACCATAATGAAGTGGTATTCTATGAGTAATAGAATTGTAAAACTATATCAGAATTCCATATATAACTTAATTCTCTTTGGACGAAATACTTGTCAATTGGGTCGAGCCAAATTGCATATTAAGTATTTACGAACCAAGTACATGCTATAACGTATATACATTGAATAATACAAGAACCTTATGTTCACGTGTTCACAAGAAGACAAAACTGTTCAAGAATTATATGTTCATGTGTTTACAAGAAAACAAAACATGCCAATAATACATTATAAGTCTTTGAATAATTCAAAGGGCCTCATGTTTATGTGTTTAACTAGAAAACATAACAATTTTACTATATATACTTGTTGGGTTCAGTAAATACCCAAACCCCTTAATCTAGGATTTGAATAGAAAATAGCCCAAGTATTTATTCCGTTAACACAAACAGGTCACTGAGTGCATAGTCTCTCAGTGAGTCGTCTTCAGGATACTCAGTAAGAGGCAAAGAAGAAGTCTCTCCACTCAGTAAGGCGGAACTTAAAGGGTGAAGACTGAGTCAAGAAGAAGATGATGGATTCAGTGAGTGATGACAATAACTCACTGAATCCCTAAGATTCCTCTCCAACTTCTTACACTAAAGACAAACTGAAGTAGAAGACTGAAGGATGTAAAGACTGAAGAAAGAGCGGGACAAGGCGGGAAAGGTTGAATCAGATAAGACGAAATCCTTATCAACCAAAGTCAACTTTCCCTGAATGGAAAAAGATCAGGCTCAGTGTCATCACTGAACTTAGGAAAGTAGTCTTGTCTCTTACCTAGAATAGTCTTTGTAAACGGAGACAAAATACATCAGTGTTTTGTCTTCTGTATGATGTCAGTTTGTCACTTAGGAAAGAGTCAAATATCATACATGTATAAATAGCATAAGAGATGGAGTGAAAAGGTTAAGCTTGTGAATTGTAAAAACACATACACGCAAGCCATCTTTTCACTCCTCCAAATACAACTTAGTTCTTGAGATAGCTCAGTGATCTCTAAGAGTTGTGCTCAGACTTAGCCTGAGCTTAGAGAGGAATCACCCAACTTTGTTATTTCAATCCCAAGTACTATTCCGCAAGTACTTGGGTAACGTATTCTTTGTTGATTTATTTCTAATAAGAATATGATGTTGAAAATTACTAGTGTGTTTTCTTTATGTTAATTTCAGTCATAGTTCACTTTTAACTTGTTTTATAAACTTAAACTGTTTTAAACAATAGTGAACGGGGAACAACAAGTGGTATCAGAGCAAGGCTAATTATAAAACTCGTTTTTAGGCCGCTCTAAAAGTTTTTAAATTAGGATCCTAAATGGCTGAAATTGATGTACCCCAACTAGTCGATAAAAAGGGTGGAGCTTATTCAGCTGTTGCCCCTAGATTTGAAGTTGGCAAATTCAACAAATGGAAAAAGTGAATGCTTTGCTATTTGATTGGGATGGAACCTTATTATATCAAGTGTATAAATGAAGGTCCATTTGTCCCAAAGACTGTTGAAGGGTTGCCCAAACCTGAAGCTCAGAGGACCCAGGATGAAAGGAGAGTGGTCAACCAGGACCAAAGACTCAAAAGTATCATAATATCTTGTCTTCCTGACGATATTATGGAGTCTGTTATAAGCTGTAGTACTGCTAAGCAAACCTGGGATGACCTAGTTCATATTCATGAAGGACCATCTGATACCAAGGAAAACAGGATAATGGACCTGAAACTTGAGTATAACACCTTCAGGGCTAAGGACTCAGAAACTCTCTCTCAAACTTACACCAGATACAAAACTCTTTTAAATGAACTTTCAAATGATGGTGTTAAGTTGTCTAAGCATGAAATCAATGTTGGTTTTGTAAACAGTCTCCCTGAGAAGTGGTTGAATTTCTCTCAGGGACTCAGGAATGTTAATCATATCCAAAATCTTGAGCTTCCTGAAATTTATGGGAAATTTGTCTATGAGGAAAACCTCATCAACAGACGATACCCTGACTTAAAGAAGTCTCAGGAAGTCAAGAAGTCCCTGACCACTACCTCATCACCAATATCAACTACTTTCTTTTCTAACAATGTAGTTCAAGATTTCCAAGAAAACTCAGATGATGAGCCTGATGAGAGATCAAGTGAGGAGTACCTAAATGACCTGAATGCTGAATTTCAGGAAAGGGCACTCCTCGCTAACTCTCAAAGGTTTATAAAAAGAAACAAAGGTTTTTCAAATGCTAAAGCAACTGAAGACACTGAATGTTATAAGTGTCATAAAAGAGGCCATTTTGCAAAAGACAGTTTTTCAAAAACAACTTCTGAACCCTCTTACAAATCATCAGGATCTAATTAGTCTTCAGGCATTAGCAAATTTCAACCAAAAATCTATCAGTCTCGTCAAAATGTTCAAAACAAATTTGATCTTAACGAAACCATTGATTATGAAGCTAAGTATAAGAAAGCAAAAGCTAAGCTTGCATTGCTTGAGGCCAGTCCCTCAGAAACAACAAAAAATGTTCAATCTGTGCAGGGTAAGAACAAAGGCCTTGTTGCTGAAACCTTTGACTGGGATGAAGAGCCAATCTCATCGGATGATGAAATGGTACATGTCAGTGCTCTAATGGCTCTCTCAGAAGAAGACAAGCTAGCTGTTGGGAAGAATCATGCTAGGAACGGGGAATGGGTCAACATCACAATGAAGAAGGTAAACACTTTACTTTCTATGGATGATGACTCTGATTGGCAGTCTTATATGAATTATCTAAATGTTGACCTTAAGTTTGTAGAAGAGCAAAGACTGAATCTTTTTTCTAAGTACAACAAGTTAAGTTTTGAATTGAATAAGTGTAGGGATGAATTGCTTATTTTAAAACAAGCTAAGCTTGAGGCTGTCACTTTGGAAATTCAAAACACTGAACTAGTTAAAAGAAATCAGAATCTTCAAGATGAACTTAAAAAGGCAAATGATATTCTCAATAGTTGGACTGCTAAGAATCCCAGGTTCTTTGATGCTGTGGGACCCCCCAGTAGCAAGAAGAGAGTCATAGGTGAAGATCATCTCCCTGACTCTCTCAACAAAGACCAGTCTCCTAAGCCATTTGTGTCTGGTGGCATGATTACAAGTATGTTGGCTGATTCAAATTCCAGTGAATGGATTGAACGAGTTAATCCTGAGAGTAAGCTTCCAAACTTCGATTCTGGAAGGATTCTAGAGCCTGAAAGTCAAGCTCTAAAGAGCATGCTTGGACTCCCTGATGTGCCCAGTTGTACTGAACACATCTCTGAGTCTGAAGCAGAATCTCAAGCACCGCTTCCACCACTGAAACCTCTTCAGGGTGCTGCTCCAAGCTCTGAGCTTACGTCACTACAATTCAATCCTCATTCACCAAAAGAAAGGTCTGGACTTGGTAGAACCATCCTACAAAGACAAGAAAAACTAATCCAACAAGAGTCTACTCCTGCTGAGACTTCATCATCCTCTGTCCCCACTAAAGCTGACCAAATCCAGCAACTGACTGAACTTGTGAGGAAGCTTACTGAAAAAATGGAATCCATTGAAAAGGTCCCTGAACCAATCAAGGAGACAAAGTCAGCTTCCTCCAGTTCCTCAAATCTAAGTCAACCTCCAAAAACAAACAAAAGTGTGAGTTGTGTCATTACACCACCCATACCACTGACAACTGCTATAGAATCCTTTATTGCATGATCTGCAAAAAGGATGATCACAGGACTGCAGATCATCTACAGTATGTCAGTCAAGCAAACTATACCAAAGTTGGTCATCAGTATGCTTCATCCTCCAAAACTGCTCCAAAGAATAGAGCAAAACCTTTTCCTCTCTGCCCTCACTGTGGGTTCAATGATCATCATCAGGATGATTGTCTCATGAATACATGCTGTGATATATGCGTTAATCCAGCTCATGAGACATCCCAACATGACAGTATCATTCATGCAAGGAGAAATTCCAAACAACCCAGAGTCACTGAGTCATCCTCAGCCTCTAAATGCAAAACCTGTGGTAGCACCTTGCACACAACCACTGACCATTAGTCGATTGCAAATTTCAAAGAGACCTTGAGATCCAAGCCCACTAGTAAGTGGGTCACGAAGAGAAACTAATTCAGTTTACTACTTGTGCAGAGACATGCCAGGGAGCCTATTTGGCATCTAGACAGTGGATGCTCAAGAAGCATGACTGATGTGAAGGAATATCTTCACAAGTATGTAAAGGAACCAGGGCCCAAGGTAGTATTTGGTGATAACTCATCATGTCCCACTGAAGGTTATGGTTCAGTAAACTGCAATGGAATAGTTTTCTCTAGAATAGCCTATGTCAACGGTCTCAAATACAATCTCATCAGTGTCAGTCAACTATGTGATGCAAAATTCATTGTACAATTCAATGATAAACAAGGTACCATTTTTAATGCCAACAAGGAAGTTGTGTTGATAGCTCCTAGGAGAGATGATGTTTATGTGCTTGACATGTCAACTCTCTCCCAAGATGGAACGTGTCTCTTTGCTAAAGCCACTGAAACTATCAATTGGCTGTGGCATAAGAGACTTTCACACTTAAACTTCAAAAACCTCAACAATCTGGCAAAACAAAACAAGGTCCTTGGCTTACCATCACTGGTCTTTGCAAAAGACAAACCATGCTCTGCCTGTGAAAAGGGTAAACACCACAGAGCATCATTCAAAACCAAACAAAATTTCTCCATCAAAAGCTGCCTTCACCTCCTGCACATGGATCTCTTTGGACCTGTCAGTCCCAGATCAATCCAGCATGAGAAGTATACACTTGTCATTGTTGATGAATTCTCAAGATACACTTGGGTATACTTTCTTTCCAAAAAGAGTCAGGCAGCTGATACAATAATGTCATTCATCAGGAAGATTGAAAACCAGAATGACATTACTGTTAAACAAATCTGAACTGACAATTGCACTGAGTTCAGAAATCAAGAACTTGAGAGTTTCTGTGATGAAAAAGGAATTTCTCAAAATTTCTCATCTCCTTATACCCCTGAACAAAATGGGGTTGCTGAAAGGAAAAACAGAACTCTCATTGAGGCTGCTAGAACTATGTTAAATGGCTCAGCCCTCTCAAAACATTTCTGGACTGAAGCAGTCAAAACTGCCTGTTACACTCAAAACAGGTCAATCATTGTCAAAAGACATAATAAAACCCCATATGAGATCTTCAAAGGTAGACTTCCCGACATCAGCTATTTTCATGTGTTTGGATGTCCTGTGTTCATTCACAACCACAAGGATCATCTAGGCAAGTTTGATGCAAAAGCTGATGATGGATACTTTTTAGGCTACTCACTGATCTCCAAAGCCTTCAGGGTTTTTAACACAAGGAGACAACAAGTTGAGGAAACCTTTCATGTCACCTTTGATGAAAGTACTGAAAGCATCAAGTTCACTAACACCTCAGTGGAGGAAATAGGAATTGATAACTCATCAAGATATCCTCCTGATGAGTACAACACTGGACTCAATTCCTCATATCAAGCTGATGCTGACATCTCATATTATGTCTTACCCCACGACCTACCCCAACCAACCATCAATGAGTTCATTGATAATCAGTCTGTCCCTACTGGGATAAGTAACAATGATCCAAATGATCAGGAACCTGTAACTCATGATCCTCAACCTGATCAAGACATCTCTACAGATGTTCTAAATGATTTTGTGGCTCTTGCACCTGAACTCACATCTGAACTCCCAGTGACATCTTCAAGCTCAGATCCCAGACCACAAAGTAAGTGGACAAGATCTCAGGACATTGAGCTTGTAAACATCATTGGTGAACCCACTGAGGGCATGCTCACTAGAAGCATGGCTGCTAGTCTAACTACAGCTTCAGCCAATGAATGTCTATATGCTGATTACCTATCAGACATTGAACCCAAAAGTGTCACTGAAGCTCTAAAACACCCAAGTTGGGTTCAGGCTATGCAAGAAGAATTGCAACAGTTTGATAAAAACAAGGTCATGACCTTGATCAAATGTCCTCAGGATGTTGTAGTCATTGGAATGAAGTGGGTTTTCAGAAACAAAACTGATGAAAACGGCACTGTCATTAAAAACAAAGCCAGACTTGTAGCCAAAGGATACAGTCAACAAGAAGGCATTGACTATGATGAGACATTTGCTCCTGTTGCAAGAATGGAAGCCATCAGGATCTTCCTTGCATATGCAACATACATGAACTTCAGGGTCTACCAAATGGATGTTAAAAGTGCATTCTTAAATGGCGATCTCAAGGAAGATGTGTATGTTCAGCAACCTCCAGGCTTTGAGAGTAGTGAATTCCCTGACTATGTCTGCAAGCTTGACAAAGCCCTTTATGGACTTAAACAAGCTCCCAGGGCATGGTATGAAACTCTCTCAGCCTTCCTGATACAAAACAAGTTTGTTAGAGGAAAGATAGACAACACACTGTTTGTCTATAGAACCCAACAGGATGTAATACTAGTCCAAGTGTATGTTGATGATATCATCTTTGGCTCAACAAACTACAAACTTTGCAAACAGTTTGAAAAACTAATGACAAAGAAGTTTGAAATGAGCATGATGGGGGAACTTACTTACTTTCTTGGACTACAAATCAGGCAAACTGATAAAGGTATATCCATCAGTCAAGAGAAATACACCAGAAATCTCTTGAAGAAATATGAGATATTTGACTATGCCTCAGTGAAGACACCAATGGTCCCACCTAACAACCTTGGACCTGATCTCACTGGCAAATCAGTCAATCAAACTCATTTCAGAGGGATTGTTGGCTCACTAATGTATCTAACCGCTACTAGACCAGACATACAATTCTCAGTCTGTCTAATAGCAAGATATCAGTCCAATCCCAAAGAATCCCACCTCACTGCAGCCAAAAGAATACTCAGGTACCTGAAAGGAACCCCAAACCTTGGACTATATTATCCAATATGCTCAGGGTTTGATCTCAAGGGTTACTCTGATTCTGATTATGTTGGCTGCAACATGGACAGAAAAAGTACCTCAGGGTCCTGTCAATTTCTTGGAGGAAAACTGGCGTGTTGGAGTGCAAAGAAGCAACAATCAGTGGCTATGTCCTCAGCTAAAGCTGAATATGTAGCTGCAGCAGGATGTTGTGCCAATGTATTATGGATGAAAAGTCAACTCATTGACTATGACATCCATTACAAAATGGTGCCCATCTTCTGTGATAACACTAGTGCAATTGCAATCTCCAACAACCCTGTCCTCTACCAAAGAACCAAATACATTGATATCAGATATCACTTCATCAGGGATCACATAATGAAAGGAGACATAGAACTTCATTTCATCCCTACTGAATATCAACTGGCTGATATCTTCACCAAACCCTTGGATGAACCTACCTTCAGGAGACTGAAAGCTGAATTGGGAATGCTTGACATTGAAAGTCAAGTATCTGAAAACCAATCTCAGTAAGTTCTCTGAAATGGTTCATCCTCCCTGAAAATCCAAAATAAACCTCTCACTGAATGAGTAAGACTCATTCAGGGTCCCTGACACTTGACAAAGAGCATTGAATGAGTAACTAAATGGTCCAAGTATCAGTTACTTTAATGTCCTAGGTTGGTAACTATGCCAATTTAATAAGGGAATATATGTCTCTTTGTCTTACTGTCATCCCACTTGGCATTTAATGCCTCTCACAAAAAATATCAAATTGATATTTTATCTCTGCAAAAGAGCACTTTTACTGTGCACTGCAACTGTTCCCTTGAAAAACGGGATTTTTACTGCGGGTAATGGAGTGGTAGCATTAAATGGGGAAATTCAAAAGTCTTTCAAAAACCTACTCTTAACTTTTCCATTTGTGCACAAAACACCCCTCTTATCACTCTATAAATACCCTCTTCTCCAACACAATCAACACACACAAATCTTTTCTGCAACTAAACTCTGTCAAAATCATTTCAAAAAATTCAAAAACATTTGTGTGTGCTCAAAATCTCTTTTGGAAAACCTTCCTTGTAAACATTTACAAAAGTGTTTTCATCACAAACTAGAGAGATCTAAACATTTTGATTGTTCTTGCCAAACGTTTTTTTTTAAACCCTAAAAACTTCTTTAATAGATATGGCTAGAACACAATCTCTCCAGTTTGCTTCTCAGTGGGTAGGGGATCTCACAAACGTTGAATTCAAAACAAACAATGTCATAGGTAATTTTGAATACCCTGAAAATGTCCCAACCTATAAAGACATTGTAAAATTTTTATTCAACTGCCCACTCAAAACGGCCTTTGTAAAATGTCCCTCAGTGGTGTACCCAAACTACCTCAGGGAGTTTTGGGCAACTGCTAAAGCCTTTGACCCGACACCTTCAACTGATGAGAATAACCTTAGACCACTCAGGGAGTATCTCATCAGGTTCAGTCTTAATGGGGGGCAACAATACACCCTGGATTACAAAAGTTTTTGCACTTCAACAGGGTTAGATTACAACAAAGGTGTTTATGTCTCCCATCCTGAACCTTCCACAGTGAAGGATGGGTTAAAACAAATCGTTTTGGATCCCACATTTTTGGACAAGACCCCAGTCACTAAAAGTTCATTCCCCGTGGCTTGGAGGATCCTTTTCACTTTTGTGATTCAGGTCCTCGGCGGGAACCACTCATCCACTGAACAGGTTAACTCTATTCAGTTGATGATGGCATACTGCCTGATGAATGGGGTCACTATCGACATAGGGGAGATCATTTACAGTGATCTTGTAACGAAGCTACAGAGCAAAACTAGGACGAAGTATATTTCGTATCCTTGGTTTGTCTCTTGTGCTCTACAATCGTTACTGGGTGCCAATTATACTCAGGATGAAAAATTTGGAAATTTACCTGGCATCCTGAGTCCTTCAAACTTTCAAAAGGACCCATCCCATGTCACACCTATTGAATTGACGGCCCATATGGTTGCTGTAAACAACCAGGAGGTATCAGTGTCTCCAAACCCTGCTCTTAAAAAGAGAAAGGGGAAGTCTCAGACTGGGACTAAGACTAAACCAAAGTCTCAGGGCCCTGAGGCTTCAGGAGCACCGCCTAAGAGGCACAAAAGGCCTGAGACCAAAAAGACACCCACTGACCAGGCAACAACCACCCTCGTGACAACGAAGGACACTGATACATCACAGTCAGTGCCCTTGGTCACACCTACTACTCCCCAAGATCCAGAGGGAAACAAACAACCCGCTGGTAGGGGAGCGCCTTCCACATCGCCCAGTGATGACATTAGCAAATCCAAGCCTTTGTCTGAGGGCACACTGATCGATCCCAAAGACTCAGGGGGAAACAAACAACCCACTGATAGGGATACAACATTCACTGACTCTGCTAAAGGCACTGGGAAATACCCACCAGTGTCTCAGGGGTCACTGGGGGACAAAGACTCGGAGGGATCAATACCACCCGCTGATATGGAACCCATTCCCACTCCCTTGTTAACTGTTGCTGAGGTTACTGAGTTGCTAGAATCTGATGATGATCTTGCTGAAAGTGATGAAGAAATCTTATCAGCAGGAGAAGAAGTGGACGCTGAGGTTCAAACTGAACAAGAGCCTCAGCCTGATCCACAGGCGCAGACTGAGTCACCTTTTCAAACTGAAGACAATGACTCAGCCTCATCCTCCAGCTCTGACGAATTCAAAAGGTTTGACAATTTTCTTCCACTCACTGAAAGACAACTGGTTAAGTGGATCAGTAGGGCTTCAAGGAGGCTGTTTTCTGGGGTTACTGAATAGTTTTGGGATCAACACACTGAAGCTGCTGCCAGTTATGCTGACCTTAGATCTGATGTGCTCACCTTCAACGAAAATGTTCATGAGCACAGAGATCTTATGTACCACCATCTTGTCAACCTGGATGAACACATGGTTAAGTTCCTCAAGCATCTTCAGACAGTTGGGGTTACGATTGATGAAACCAGGGACGCTGTCAAAGAAGACCCAGCGCTCAATGCCAAAGTGCTGGAGGCCACTGAGGCATATGCAAAAAATTCATCCAGGTTCACTGACCTTATAGAGATGCTCAAGTCTGCAAATGTTCATGGTCTTCAAACTTCAGTTCAGACTCTTCAGACCACCATGGACTCACTGAACACTCAGGTAGCCACCTTGACTCAGGCCTCGTCTTCTATGGCTTGGAATCTTGGTCCACGAATGACTGCCTTGGAGTTATCTCATGCGAACTTGGATGCAAAGGTCACTGGTCTTCAAGAAGATACTTCCGAAATAAAGGCCATGATGACTGAAATCTATCAGGCCTTCAAAGGTCAAGCTGGTCAGTCCCCCTCAGCACCTACTCTAACTCTTGCCCTCACTGACGCTAGGGCAACAGTTGAGGGGGAGAATACTGCTGAAGAAACTCCTCTTCACACTGAGGGGGAGCAAACACCACCAGTCTCAGCAGCTCAAACATCATCATCATCAGCACCAGTCTCTGCAGTACCAATCTTATCACTTCCACCTCAAGCAACAACAACAACACTGATAGTCTTAACACCAATCATGACAACACCACCTCCCATTATTGCATCGTCTTCCTCAGGACAGGACAAGGGCAAAGGCATACTGACTACTACTGAGCCTGAGAAGATTCCCTACAAAATTGGTGACACTGAATACCTCTTCACTCCTCAACAGCTAACCAAACACCTTGCTAAAGAAGAGAGGAAATTGAAACAAGCTGAGGATGAAAAGAAGACTAAGGAGGCATTGACCAAAGTGATTGCCGAAGAAGCTGAAAATGTGGGAATAGATGCAAGCAAGCTCAAAAAGGGTCAGGCAGGACAGAAGTTCATGGAAGCTCAGGCTGCTCAAATGGCTGCAATGAGAGCTCAGTATGAAGAAAAGAGAAAGAAAACTGAAGCTCTTAGGCAAAACAGAATTAAAGAATACAACTGGACAATGACCAGCCGAAGGCTTCCTGAAAAAATCACTGATGTCAAAATCATTCCCAACACCAAACCATTGGCTATGAATGTTTACAGAGGGGATGACAAAAGACACTTTGAGGTTCATGATCCATTAAAATTCAGTGACTTTGGGATCACTGAACTTGATGAACTTGGTCCGATCATTGGAAAGAAGCAAAATAAGGTGGTCAAGGAGCTGATGAAGATGCTTAGCAAAAGATATGAAAGGCTGAGGGAAGCACCAGCCCAACTGAGAATTCAGCCTGCCTTGAATGCACCTCAAGGATCTCAACCACAAACTTCCACTGGCAAAAGGAAAAGAGTTGATTTCCAAACTGAGATCAAAGTGCCTGGCCTTGAATGCAACAGAGAACTGCCTGAGGGTGTAAATTTTGTGAACTGTCTAGTGATTGAAGAGCCTGAAAGAGGGCTATTCCACATTGATGTCTATGGGAACCCTGCATTTCAAAGATGGAATGACATTGATCAGGCTGGAGTGGCTGCAATGATCAGCTATATTCCTGTGGCCTCTCAGATCTAATCCCCAGCAAACGTCAGGTTCTGTCAAGACCTGAATGCTAAGATCAGAGACCATCCTGACAGGGAAACACTCATCACCAAGAAGGTTAAGCTTGAAGCATTGGGAATCCATCTGGATTGGCATCATTTTGTTTTATCTTTTGTACTAGTGATAGGAACTATGTAATCTGATCAATAAACGATGTATGTTTTATTCATTTACTCAGTGTTCCTTATTGTATTCATTAGTACATTCAGTGTAAGAAGAAGCCTCTTGCTCACTTACACTGATCAACCACTTAGGCTATTTGTATATCCAAATAGGGGGAGACTGTTGGGTTCAGTAAATACCCAAACCCCTTAATCTAGGATTTGAATAGAAAATAGCCCAAGTATTTATTCCGTTAACACAAACAGGTCACTGAGTGCATAGTCTCTCAGTGAGTCGTCTTCAGGATACTCAGTAAGAGGCAAAGAAGAAGTCTCTCCACTCAGTAAGGCGGAACTTAAAGGGTGAAGACTGAGTCAAGAAGAAGATGATGGATTCAGTGAGTGATGACAATAACTCACTGAATCCCTAAGATTCCTCTCCAACTTCTTACACTGAAGACAAACTGAAGTAGAAGACTGAAGGATGTAAAGACTGAAGAAAGAGCGGGACAAGGCGGGAAAGGTTGAATCAGATAAGACGAAGTCCTTATCAACCAAAGTCAACTTTCACTGAATGGCAAAAGATCAGGCTCAGTGTCATCACTGAACTTAGGAAAGTAGTCTTGTCTCTTACCTAGAATAGTCTTTGTAAACAGAGACAAAATACATCAGTGTTTTGTCTTCTGTATGATGTCAGTTTGTCACTTAGGAAAGAGTCAAATATCATACATGTATAAATAGCATAAGAGATGGAGTGAAAAGGTTAAGCTTGTGAATTATAAAAACACATGCACGCAAGCCATCTTTTCACTCCTCCAAATACAACTTAGTTCCTGAGATAGCTCAGTGATCTCTAAGAGTTGTGCTCAGACTTAGCCTGAGCTTAGAGAGGAATCACCCAACTTTGTTATTTCAATCCCAAGTACTATTCCGCAAGTACTTGGGTAACGTATTCTTTGTTGATTTATTTCTAATAAGAATATGATGTTGAAAATTACTATGTGTTTTCTTTATGTTAATTTCAGTCATAGTTCACTTTTAACTTGTTTTATAAACTTAAACTGTTTTAAACAATAGTGAACGGGGAACAACAATACTTTATGTTACAAGTCATTTATTAATTCAATGACTTTAACTTAAACTGTTTTAAACAATAGTGAACGGGGAACAACAATACTTTATGTTACAAGTCATTTATTAATTCAATGACTTTATAATTATGTCTTAACATGTAAGCGTAATTATACTAACATAAGTAATCATGGAACGCAAACTATTGAGTTCTATAGTAATTTCAAGTTAATCTTATACTTCAGAATTATGATCATTATCATCCAACCATAATTATGTTGACTAACATGTAGTCAAATATTGAAATATCTTTACACTATATCATGACATTTGAATGTAGTAGGCAAATGTTGAAATATTGTTGTTCCTTGCACACACTTTGAGATTTCTCCCACTTGTGTAAGGCACAACATCATATTATGAAAACAAACAATACTTGATTGATTGTTCAAACAATATGATAATGTCATAGATATCATAAGTAGTTTTAGAACCATAACTTTTAATAAGGAATTGTGGATTATTATTCTATAGATAACGCTTCAGAGAGCAACAGCAGAAAGGCAACGTGTTATCATATAAAATAAAATGCAATTTTCCTTTAAGTAATGGTCGTTCATATTCGGAAAGTAATGAATTATTTCAAAGTAAGTTTGAAATGATATGGGTGACTAACATGGAAATAAATCCCGTAGCTCCCACTGAAATTGATAACATTACAATAATGTTATTTCAGTAATAAAATGCAATTACTCCCACTGGATTTGTCAACATTATAAGTGTTACATTTCTAGTAGGAAGCATATAGCAGTTTTATACATTTTCCCATTCTCTTCGAATGCCTACGAGTAGCAATGTACTTAGGTTTTTGAATAGAGTATATGAAATCCTACTTATTGTAGATAATGGACTAGCCATTCTTACTTTCAATTAACTTGAATCTTTAGCATGCAATTCCTCCTTTATCGTCTACATAGCCCCAAGGGTATTTACCACTTTAGGAATAATAAGAGTCCAATAAAAATTACCTAGCGAGTATTCTAGTAATTTCTTTACTCTTTGCGGTTTAAACTCATACATCGTGACAAGTGCAGGATGTCATTTATTTTGGTAGCTCTAAACACAATGATTCCAGTTGCACAAAATATTCTATCTTTCAATTATTTCTAGATCATAAAAGGGTAATGAAAGATCATCATTGGGTTTAGTAACTTGTAATCCTATCTTAGTTTGTCAACTAAGGAGAAAAGATATGAATAAGTCTCACCCTTCTTACCAAGAAAAGAGACTAAGTTTGTCTTTAAAAAAAACAACTTTGTTTACGAATTATGTTGCAATAACACAATTATTCAAACACATAGAAAGTTCAATAATAGTATTTTTGATAATTACATTCTTAAAATAATTAACTACCCAATTAATTAATAATTAAGACTAAGATCCATCTTGCACTCCCACTTATTTACCGGAGTTCTGACCAGTGCATAACTAAGTGGGACAAGAGGTAAACAACGAGCGTTAATTGCACAATGCAACTCTTAGATTTATGAGACTGATCAAGACAAGTAATAATATCATGAGCATGTTTAGTTCTCATCTTATGCCTCGGGTTCAAGGTCTGACCAAGCCAACTCGAAATAAGTCAACCAAGTATGAACTTGTAAAAATAACCAAAGGTCTGACCTAAGCAAAATAATCACCCAATCGACCCAATGTCCTGCTGTTATAGACAACTTTCGAAACACCACCTGATATCATACAATGATGTCCGATATATATACTATGTGTTTCTGTCCAAGATCTATCCAACGAACTAGGAAAATCTTAAACCCTTATATGCTTCTGATCGCATGGAACTAGCAAGGAATAACCAAAACAATACTTTGACACAACTTGGATCATGTGACTCGCAAGTGCAAAGATTGAATTAAAACCAATAAATCCTAATCGTTTTGTATTAAAACCGATCGGAAAAAGTACAACCTAATTGGATAGATTTCCTTTTGGTTTTGGGGATAGTATATCATATTAATAATGCATGTGTCGTCACATGCATGTGATGTTTAGGGATATACATAATGTCGCATGGTTTGACAATAAAGGATATCAATAAATCATTTTTTTTTTTCATTAAAAACGCATGGGTGTTTATTTATATATACATATAAACCAATTATGACTTGGGCTCAAGACTTGCATGCGAAGCCACAAACCCAAACACCCCCGATCAGTGTGTCTCTAGGGCCAAGGCAAACACCCAATCGACCCAAGCTAAATGTAAGAACATCCCATGGGTCGTTTGATATGATCGGGTCATATTCATGCATAAACGTGTCTAACGTATTCAAGTTCAAACGTTCGTCACGTACTGATGAGTGTCTAAATACTCATCATTTTTGTACCAATTAAACTGCAAAAACATCTGAAAACACTCAGAAATGCATCAACATGATAAAAATATCACAAATAAGTGTTTTATGTGTTTTAAATGCAAAAATATCAAAATCTGGTGAACAACGTATAAAGTTTGCATAATTGGCAGTTTTAGTCCCCCAAGTTTCAAAAGTTGTCAAAAACAGTCCCTGGTAAAACAAAATAAAGAAAAATGTTATTCAAGGTCCCTGAAATATTCTAAATTGTCAAAAATGGTCCTTGAATAAATCTTTTGTTAAATGGCAGAAAAGGTCCCTCAACTTTCAAAAATGTCAAGTTTGGTCCTTGGGAATTTGAAAATGTCAAAACTAGTCCTTGTACTATGGAAACTTGTCAATTTTGATCCCTTGTGTGAACTTTGGAAAATTACAGGAATGGTCCCTCTAGTTTGGCAAAATTGCAAAGTAGTCCTTGTTATTTAAAACCTAATCCCATGACCCTTTGCACATTTTGATCCCCTGCCAATACATGTTTTGACCCCCTGCCAAAACCCTTTTTGGACCCCCTGGTCAAAACCAGTCAAACATTCACCCTTTTCCCTCCCATATGGTTTTCTTCCCCACTTGCCTGCTACACTCCTGCAACACCTCTCCCACTCACCACTCACCTCACCTTATCACCTTATCTCTCACCCTCATCATCACACCTAGTCCACCCCCCCTAGTTGCAGTCTAAAAGCCCAGAGGTCAAATACCACATTTCCCGCCAAAATTGACAAAATGGCCAAAACTCACAAAAGTGACCCAATAGCTCTGGAATCAAGTGGGATCCTCTCAGAAGGACACGTGGAGCTTTTTGGGTATAAAAGAGAAGGAAGAAGAAGCAAGAAAGACAAGTAGTTTTAGTTTTATTTTCTTTGTATGTCGTTTTTTTTAAGTAATCTTAATTAGAGTGCTAAAATGTAATTTTAAGCTTTAAATGTGTAAACTCAAGTCATTGTATCATTGTAATTCACTTTTAAGTATCAATCTCAAGTTTTTATATAAATTCTAAATCTCATGTTCACTGTTGAAAATTTGAGTTTCAAACTCTTGTCTTAAAGCTTCTATTAGCTTATTTTTAAGCTCAACCAGGTTTACTTAAGCTTCATATAGCTTTTGATAAGCTTGTATGTCAATTTCAAGCAATATTGGATTATGGTCAACAAAAGTCAACTGTACAAGCAAGATGGGTATGGAAATGGTGTTTGGGTGATGCAGTGATTGGTTTTGGGTTGGAATAGCTTCAATTAGTGTAGTTATAGTTGTGGTCTTAGCCTGCAAATAAGCTGGACCCATGTGAGTGAGTTTCTCATTTTCAAATTTCCAACCAGTTTGCATTTTGTACTTGTATGTGTAATCTATGGCCATTGAGTATCTTAAACTTGTTCATTAGTTGTAATTAGGTTATCTAATCTCAGTTTAATCCATAATATTAGCTAATGTAGTGTTTAGTCTCATTTAAAGTTCTAAACAGTTATATACAGTGGTGTTTGGATCAGCTTGTTACACTAAGTTTAAAGGTTGTTCAGTATCTTAGATCTGTTGGTTTAGGTTTGTTAGGGTCTATGTGATTCATAACTGTCTCAATAATGCTCCTGCATTGGCCATTAGTCAAAATAACTTTGGAATCTATCTTAAGTTTTATCTGTTGTGAATTTGGAAAAGCAAAAGCTAGTTTTGTACTTAAATTTCATAGAGATAGATTGCATTCAGTTTAATTTATCATATTACATTAATATCATTCCAAAAATTAGCTTCAAATCTCAACTTGGTCAACTTTGCATAATTTCTTCAAAAAGTCAAAACTGAAAACTCGGTTTTACCAAACTGAGTTGATTTGTCTTGAGTTCATTTCTGGACCAATTTCAATAAAACTTGTGGTTTTGAAAAGCTCTACTGGTCTAGTTTATTATTGTGAATTTTGTGTATTTTTGTGAATTTTCTATAAGCTTCAAAATGTCTTGTCAATATGGGCACAAATGCCCTGTGCATTGACTCAGTTAATACTGAGTCTGCACAGGGTTGGTGCAGCCTTTCACAAAGCTCAATAGAGCTTGTCTAGGTCTCTTTTTTTGGTTTACAAGCTCTCACCCAGGTCTAGTTCAGGATCTAGCATCTGTTTTTAAGTTTCCAGCTTATTCAAGTGCTTATTCTTAGGCTTGAAGTAGTGGCCTCAAACTGTTTTAGCACTTATAATCTCATTTCATCAAATCTTATCATTTTGCAAATCAGAGGTTATAGGTAGTTGTTTCTTGTTGCATTTTGGTTCTTTTAGCTTATTTAAGCTTCTGTGTTGGTTTGGTGCCCATTTGGTACCCTTTGGCTTATTCAAGTGCTTATTTCAATAAGCACTTGTATGGCAGTTTCAATTTCTTGCACACAAGAGCCTGTTTTTCCATTTTTCCTAGATTCCTCATAATATTTTAGACTTTTCCTGAAATTTTCATATTTTTCCAAGCTTGTTTGCTATTTTTCTGCATTTAAATCAATTTTTAGCACTTTTTAAATAGCTTTTAATCCAATTAATTAAGAAAAGGTTCAAAAAAATAATTTTTCATTTTTCTTAAGTTAAGATAAATATAAAAAGTCAAAAAAATATTTTTCTAGGTTTTTCTTAGTTAAATTTGTATTTATAAATAATTTAATTAGTTTTTAATAGTTTTTAATTCCTAGAAAATAGAAAAATATTCAGAAAAATACAAAAATAGTTTTGAAAATTCTCTTTTGATATTTTAGACTTTTCCAATTCATAATTTTATTTTTCTAGCTTTAATTCATATTTTCTTTTATTTTAGGTTATTATTAAATAGTTAAAAATAGTTTTTAATTAATAATAATTAGATAAATAGTTATAAAAATAATTTTCTTTTTCTATAAATTTTCTTTTATCATTAGGATTGTAAAAATGTCATTTTCATATTTTTAGGACTTTTATTTCTTAGATCTCACTTTTTATTTTGTACGTTTACGTAATTTTATTTAAACGTAAGTTTTAAGTTTTAAACGTTCATCAATTTTAAAAATAGTGATAGCGTTTATTTAATATTTTTTATCTTTTTAATTTTCCTTTAATTTGCATTTAAGTCCCTGTAGTTTATGTACTTTTTCCTTAGTTATAATAAATCACAATCCTTTCCCGTTCAAATCTTCTCGATCACTATACGTTTGGCTATTCTCGCACAGCTCGTTGGGACTTAACGACCTGGGGAAACACTATACTCTCCTGATCTTCATTGCATTTGTGCTTAAACTGTTTTAAGTTTGTTACGGTCGGCCATTCACAAGTGGTCGGCTTGCGTGATAAAACTTGACGGTTTAGGAACAGATCAAATTTTGTGGTGCGTTTGCTAACTGTAAAGTTTAATCACGCATCACATTTAAATTTCATGCAACTTTGAATACTGGTCAACAAAAGTCAACATGGAGCTCAAATGGGTCTGAAATGGAAATGGTTGAAGCAGACATGGAAATGGGTTGATTTAGAAGCAGCTTGGTTGGTTTTGATAGGCTAGTAGTTCTGGTTTCAATGTTTTCAAGCCATAGTGGTTAGGGACCATTTGTAAGTGATCTTCAAATTTCATAAGCATAATCTGTTTTAGTAGTCATAAGTAGTTAAAGTCTGTGTATTAAGGTGTAATTAGGTTAGTTAAACTTGTTTTGATCAATAGTATTAGTTGATTCAGTATTTAGTTCAGCTTTACTTTGCATATCAGTCATTAAAAGGTGTTTGGATTTGCTGTCAAAACTGAGTTTAAGGCTTATTCAGTGATCTAGGTCTGTTGGTTTATGTTTGTTTAGTTCATTTGAGCTCTTATCTGTCTTAGTTTGTTCCTGCAAAACACCCAAAGTCAAAATTGTATTTGAATCTGTCATAATGTTTAACTGTTGAGATTTGGCAAAATGAAAGCCTTGTTTTGTGTTTCAAAATCATTTGTATAACTTGCTGTAGCTTCATTTCATAATAATACATCAATATCATCTCACAAATTGGATTCAAAGTTCATAAAAGTCAAAATGTCCAAATTGTTTCAAAAGTCAAAACTGAAAAAGCTGTTTTGAGCCAAACTGAGAGAAATTTTTTTTGCTTCATTTCTGGACCAAATTCAGTGAGATTTGTTGTTTTAAAAACTTCAGCTGGTCTCATTTCTTATCATCATTTTTGTAGAATTTTACAATTTTTTTAAAAGCTTCAAACAAGCTTGTGAAGTAGGTCCTAGTTGCCCTGCTCATAATTCTCAGCATAAACTGAGTTTTCTCAGTTTTGTGCAGGCTGCACAGGGCTCATAAGAGCTTGTCTAGGGTTGGTATTTGGTTCACAAGTAGTTAGCCAGGTCTAGTTTAGGGTCCAATATTTGGTTTTTGAATTCTAGCTTATTTGAGTGCTTATTCTTTGGCTGCAACTGAGCCCCTCACAACTGTTTTTAAGAACATAAGCTAAGTTCATCAAATCTGTGCTATTTTGCAAATCAGAGGTTTAAGACAGTTTAGACTTGTTGCATTTTGGTTATTTTAGCATAATTTGGCTTGTGTAAACAGTTGGTAGCTTGTTTGTAGCTGTTGGCTTATCCAAGTGCTTATTCTAAAGCACTTTGCAAAGCAGTTCCATTTTCTTGTACACAAGCACTTGTTTTTCCATTTTTCCTAGATTCCTTATATTATTTTAAGCTTATCTTGAATTTTTCAGATTTTTCTAGGTCAGTTAAGTATTTTTCTCCATTTTAATTAGTTTTTAAGTCATTTTAATTAGCATTTAATACAAAAAATTAAGAAAAGTTTCAAAAAAATAATTTTTCATTTTTCTTAAGTTGAGATAAATATAAAAAGACAAAAAAATATTTTTCCAAATTTTTCTTAGTTAAATTCGTATTTTTAAGTAATTTAATTAGTTTTTAATAGTTTAAAATTCCTAGAAAATAGAAAAATATTCAGAAAAATATAAAAATAGTTTTGAAAATTCTCTTTTGATATTTTAGATTTTTCCCAGTCTTAATTTTATTTTTCTAGCTTTATTTCCTATTTTCTTGTATTTTAGGTTATTAATTAATAAGTAGAAATAGTTTTTAATTAATAATAATTAGATAAATAGTTATAAAAATAATTTTCTATTTCTAAAAAATTTATTTTATCATTAGTTTTGTAAAAATATCATTTTCACATTTTTAGGATTAATATTGTGTAAGTTTCACATTTTCATTTGTACGTTACGTAGTTTTTTAATTCAGTTTTATAAAAACATAAAATCAAAAACATCATTTTGCAAATAGTGATAGCGTTTATTTAATATTTTTTTATCTTTTAATCCTCTTTAATTTGCATTTAAGCCTTTGTAATTATCGGCTATTTCTGTAGTTAAAATAAATCAGATCTCTTTTCTCATTCAAATTTCTCGATCACTATACGTTTGGTGATCCATTGCATAGCTCGCTGGGACATAACGACCCGGGGAAAACCTATACTCCCCTGATCTTCATTGCATTTGTGCTTAAGCGGTTTTAAGTTTCCCCGGCAGCGGCGCCAAAAATTTGATCCGTTCCAAACCGTCAAGTTTTCTCACGCAAGCTGACCACTTGTGAATGGCCGACTGTAAGAAACTTAAAACAATTTAAGCACAAATGCAATGAAGATCTGGGGAGTATAGTGTTTCCCCGGGTCGTTATGTCCCAGCGAGCTATGCAATGGATCACCAAACGTATAGTGATCGAGAAATTTGAATTAGAAAAGAGATCTGATTTATTATAACTAAGGAAAAAGTATACAAACTACAAGGGCTTAAATGCAAATTAAAGAAAATTAAAAAGATAAATTCTATTAAATAAACGCTATCACTATTTGTAAAATGATGTTTTTGATTTTATGTTTTTATAAAACTGAATTTAAAAACTACGTGACGTACTAAAGAAAATGTGAAACTAAAGCAATATTAGTCCTAAAAATATGAAAATGATATTTTTACAAACCTAATGATAAAAGAAAATATTTAGAAAAAGAAAATTATTTTTATCACTATTTATCTAATTATTATTAATTAAAAACTATTTTTAACTATTTAATATTAACCTAAAATACAAGAAAATATGAAATAAATCTAGAAAAATAAAATTATGACTTAGAAAAATCTAAAATATCAAAAGAGAATTTTCAAAACTATTTTTGTATTTTTCTGATTATTTTTCTATTTTCTACTAATTTAAAACTATTTTAATCTAATTTAAATTGTGAAAAATACCAAATAAAAGGGGAAAAATAAGGAAAAATCTTTTTTATGCTTTTTATATTTTTCTTAAACTGAGAAAATTGAAAAGTTATTTTTTTGAACTTTTTCTTAATTATTTGCAATTAAAGCTAATTAAAAGTGACTAAAAACTGTTTTTTAATTAAGAAAATAATAAACAGTGACCAAAAATTATGAAAATCTCAGGAAAATTCTAAAATGTTATTCTGGTTCTAAGAAAAATATCAAATATGATGCTTATATGTAAGAATTGTGAGCTGTAGTGTAAACTGATTTGAAATAAGCACTTAGAAATAAGCAAACAAGCAAAATAAGCCACCAAACTTATACTTAAGCTAGATTATACTGAAATTGACTATTATCAACTAAATTTAACTACTCCTAACCTCTAATAATCAGTCTACTCAGATTAAGCTTAACTGATCTCTTAAGCAAAACAGTGATCTGACCCTCCTGTTTGAGCTGTTGCACAAGCTAATCTAAGAAGCTTGAGTGCAAAACAGATATGTGGTCTTCAAGACCACCTAGCAGACTATCACTAAACCAAAAATCAGACCCTGACTAATTGAAATGACCACTGTGCAAGGTCTGCAAGATCTGCATAAAACCGGTTTACACATCATTTTGACTTTTGAAATCAGATTTGGTACTTTGACTTTTTTGAGATTTAGATGCAAATGTTGGACTGATGAAGATGAAATATGATGTAATACAGTTATAGCAAGCTAGTTTATCAACTTTTACACCTATATGTAAGATTCTAGCAAATGGTTCCAACAGATGTGCATATTAGATCAGTATTGATGCAATTTTGACTTATTGAGATTTTGGTTGCAATAAAAGGACTGAGATGAATGCAATAAACTAAGACAAGCCTAAACCAACTGATTTACTCCTATGTTTTACCCTCTAACACAGATATATCAAGCAATCCAAACACCCCTTTTGATACTGATATGAACTCAAAACTGAGCTAAACACCTAACTTAGCTAATAACATTGATTAAACTGATTTTAACTAACCCTAATACATCCTAATTAACAAATAAAAACTATTGTTGACTACAAATAAAGATTATGCAAGAACTTGAGAATAACTTACAAAGGGTCCTTAGCCACAATGGCTTGAAACCTGAACCAATGAACAACTAACCTATTCCAACCCCTAACCTAACTCTGATTCAACCCAAATCCAGCTCTGATTCAACCATTGTTCATTTCATACCCATTTCCATGCTCAGTTGACTTTCATTGACCATGAACCAAATCTGCTTGAAACTGATATAAAAGCTTACAAAAAGCTATACCACAAAACCCGCCACTGGCTTATCTTCAACCTCCCACTTGCCTGCAACTGCAAACACTCACCCATCCCATCCACCTCTCACCTTATCACCTTATACCTTCCCCCTCATCATCACACCTACTCCACCCCCCCCCCCCTAGTTGCTAAATTCAGAACCCACAGATCAAATTGGCATTTCCCGCCAAAACCAATCCAAAGGCTAAAATGCAACCAAGCCATCCAATGGCCTCAGTTAGTGCTGGGATATGATCAGAGGAGAGAGAAAAGACAAATGGGAGTATAAAGAGAGGAAGAAAGAGGCAAGAGAGGCAGTAGTTAGTTTTTTAAATTCCTTGTATGTCGTATTTTAATTTTATGTCTTTAATTAAGCTTTAAACTGTAATTTTTGGTTTCACTGTATCAAATTAAGTGGTTTAAGTGTATTCAAACTGATCTCAAGTGTCAATTTAAGTTTCATTTAAATTTCAAGTTTCATGGTTTACTGTTTCAAATTTAAATATCAAACTGCATTATCCAAGCTTCAACAAGCTTATTTTTAAGTTCAAATAAGCTCATTGAAGCTTCTTATAGCTTTTAGTGAGCTTATCAAGCAGGTGCAAGCAAGGTTTGGTTTTGGTCAACAAAAGTCAACTGTAAGTTCAAACAGGCATGGAGATGGTAACAGGGTGTTGCAGAGATGGATTTGGGTTGGATTTGATATAGAATAGTGGATTTGGGTTCTGTTTAAGTTGCACTAACAGGCTTGACATTTGTGAGCTTATTATCTCCTTTTCCTTTTGTATGCAGTTTTCATATTGTACTTCTATTTTTGTCATTAAATAGCTTAGACAAGTTTACTTAGCAGTAATTAGGATATTAGAGTTAGTTTAGTTAATGGAATGAGTTAAATCAGTGGTTAGTATAGTTTAAATTTGCAAAACAGTTGTAAAAAGGGTGTTTGGATTAGCTGCATAAACTGTGATTGAGGTTTATTCAGTGAAAGGTTCTTGTTGTTTCAAGCTTGTTTAGCTCAAATGAACTCAACTCTGTCTTAAAACTGCACTTGTAAACAATAAAAGTCAAAATTGCACTTAATCTGTCCTAAATACTCAACTGTTGAAGTTTTGAAAAAACAAAATCTTGTTTTGTGTTTGGAAACCATAAGTATAGGTTGCAGTAGTTTCAATTCATCATATTACTTCATATTCAGTCCATGAATTAAGTTCAAAAGTCACAAAAGTCAAAGTTTCAAAATCTGTCAAAAGTCAAAAATATTTGCAAAAGCCAGTTTTAAGCCCAATTAGAAAGATTTTTCACAGATTCATTATTGGGTCAATTCAAGTGAGACTTTTTGTTTTTAAAACTTCAACTGGTCAAGTTACTTATTAAGATTTTTGTTGAATTTTAGAAATTTTTCTTAAGCTCCATTTGAGCTTGTCAAACAGGGCTTAAGTGCCCTGTTCATAAACTCAGTCAAGGCTGAGCTTTTCTCAGCTTATTGCAGAGCTTACCCAGAGCTCATAAGAGCTTGTCTTGGTCTGTAATTTGGTTTAGAAGCAGTTAGCCAGGTCTAGTTGAGGTTCCAACTTCTGTTTTTCAATTTTAGCTTATTGAGTAGCTGGTGCTTAAGCTCAAAGTAGTATGCTCAAATCTGTTTTTAAGCAATAAGATCAAATCATCATAATCTTAGCAATCTGAATTACAGATGTTTAGAGCAGTTAATACTTGTTGCATTTTGGTTCTTTTAGCACGTACTCTCGTGTTTAACGTGTGTGCCCCATAGACTCGCACACTTCTAGTCGTTTTTGTGTGTTTTAAACTCCCACAAACCAACACTTATGAATAATCCATTATTATGCCACTTGTAGAAGAAGTATGACAGACCAAAAGAGGAGTGATACATCCACACAAAATCATCCACAAAAACAATCCACACGCTGAGGTGAAAGTGGATGATTGGTTTTTTGTGGGATTCACTCTCACAAAAAACCAATCATCCGCTTCCACCTCAGCGTGTGGATTTTTTTTTTGAAGGATTTTGTGTGGTCGTAGCAAATTCCATATGTGTTTGTGTAATAGCTTATGAACAATATCTTTGTAATTCAATATTAAATTAATCATCTTTATTCGTACATGGATAAAAACAAGAGAAGCTAAGAAAGAAAAACTTGCAAACAAAGAAAGATGCGCCACAAGAACAAAAATTCCACAAAGCTAAAGCTAAAAGCACACCTACTGTCATGAAGAAGAGAACAGCCAAGCAAAGACTTGCTGTGCAATCAGCCGAGGATGATGATGAACTTACTAGAGATTATCGCCTTTTTAAAAAGCTGAAAAGGGCGTCATTACTGAAACCGAATTTGACAAGGAACTGGAATTGAGGATATGCGTTAAGACTATGCTTGGCCTGTCGGTTTGTATTCAAAATCTCGTGACAACGTTTATCAATTTCTATGTAAAAGGGCATTGGTAACTTTGACTGTAATAGATCAGTCCATTATGATGTTATAATAATATGTAAGGATAATTTCTAGCAGCAGTTCTAATGATATGTTTATTGTATTGAAATTTTCACTCTCAAATATGATGGTTGACCTGAATGGCAATGCGGATAGCGGATTAGACTGTGACTCACACATAAAATAGCGACATTATTGGTGACTAAAACAGTCATTTTTAAATTTAGCCGACTCTTGTAGCAACTTATCCAGTGACGTATTTATAAAACAACGTCAAATGGCGACACGAAACAACCTATGTCGCAAATTTATAGCGACGTATTATGAGAAGTCGTTACACTTGTCGCTGTTTTTAGAGACATGTTTTAGTAGTCGCCAAAATCAGCGCGCAACTCGTTTCCAGCGAGTAATCATCTAATGCCCCTAAACATGACGCCAACGTAAAATGCATCGCTAGTTGCGTCGCTATAAATGACGCTAAAAGGCGTTTTTCTTGTATCGATGTTGAACTTTGAAAATCATTTTAGTTATTAACTTGTAAGAGTGACATTTATTTTGAGGTAAACGATTATAATTTGATATTGAATGATTAATTATTATCACTATGTGTTAACAATAGTAGTTTCACAAAGCGATTATGCTGTGTGAATATGTGTTTGTTTTTATTATTATTATTATTACTCCGTATTATTTTTTGTGTAGGAGGTTATAATAGAATACAGACGTAGAGAAAGATTAGAGAAGATATTGGAAGGATTTGCATTTTTATTTCTTTAGCAAGTGAAATGGAGGATTTAAATGATAATATGATCCGAGGAATGAGTGTGAACTTATAAGAAATAAGCTCCGTGTACGATTTAGTTCCAGTAAATCTTCCTATCTTTATAAATATTGGCCTTTTGCCCTTTTGGCACAACATGAAACACTACCAGTCTACCACCACCACATAACATTTTATCTTTCTCTATTATTGCCTAGATATTGGACGTACAGCATATAAACACACTTCCTACTTCACTAACTCATCAAATTGAACGTACCATACACAAAAAATGACCACTGTTATGAGTCAAAAACAACCTCACTTCTTTGTACACTACAAAAAACAAGTTCAATTTTCCACATTATAAAGGCCAATTGGCCACGGTTAAAAATGTGTAAAATTATAAATGCCACACTTACTCATGTGTGGTAATATTGGGTGTGACAAATTTTCCTACACATATAAGTGTGGAGATAATATCTAAATGTCTATGGTTAAAAGTGTGGAAACATTCTATGAATGTCCACACCTTGAAGTGTGGCAAAATTGCAAAAGATGCCAACAATTAAAAGTGTGGAAACATTGTTAAATATTCACACCTAAAAGTGTGGACAAAGTGTCAATGCTACACTCATAAGTGTGGCATATTTTCTGGAACAAAAAGAAAAAAAAAATCAATATTTCAAAAATCTAATGCTATTTATTTCCTGGAACACATATCAAACATTTAGTAATGTAAAACCACTAATGCTATTTATACATGTAGCTTCATTTTTGCCTAACAGTAAACACAAGTATAGATTTTTCTACTAATGTAAAAACAATAAAGTTTCTTTGAAATTGCAGGTAAGAACCAACAGTAAACACAAGTTCGATTTTCTTGGCTTTTACTACCGGTCTTGTCTTCTTCATTACAGTGGCAAATCGTCATATACTAGATTGCCACAAATTTTGCCACATTTTTGCCAAAGGCGCCTGTTGTCTTTGGTGATGTTGTTGTTGCTGCCCCTGCTTGTGTTGTCTTTGGTGTTGGTGTTTGCATACTCAAATGCTCTCACCTGCAATGAGCTTAAATGACCCATAGTTACGCAAATATCAGTACCAAATGCTCTCAACTTCTTGAGGTATGACATTTTTGGTTCAACAACATTATATCAGTACCAAATATTTACGCTAATATGATCTAATTCATAAAAAAGCTATACATAATCATCTTAAATAACATATCAAATACTAAATGAACCATGCTAAAACTTATACTCTATTATAAAGAAATTATAAAGAAATCAGATACACTTGTAAGTATAAGGTTCATTGGTTTTTGCACTTCTCTATTACTCTATTATGTGGATGCCGTCTTGGAATATTTTCCTTCTTTCACTATTTGACTCGAAATATATGGATATTATTCATCTAATCAGTCCTTGTCCATGGACTAAGCCAACTACTTTTCTATGAAGAAGACTAGTCCAACTACGTAATAGAACCTTTCGTTATAAAAAGATATTTTACTCGAGCGTTATTATGTGTTATTACGGCCCCGGTCCAAGCTAATTAATTCCAGTACATGAGCCTAATGGTGTCAACAAGTCATAGTTAAATGAAGTGCATACCTCTCGACTCTCGTCACATGGAATTTTCCCGACGACATTTGTAACTGTTCATGTTCTATCTCCTTCTAATTATTCATACTCTTCATTGTTAGGCAAGATAAACAAATTACTACTTAAATAAGCAACAACCATAAGTCATTTTCAGGGTGGTTTAAATGTCCATTTTAGTGTAGTTATTGTCACTGAGGAATCAGAAACAACAACTAAGTTGAAGACAACTCTAAACTAAGAAAATAAGTCTTAGATACGAACGCCGGTTGTTTAGGAAAAGAAAAAGAAGCAAATCATGCTTTCTAATGATCAGCTTATGCATATTATTTCTGATCGCCACAAGGTGGTATCCCTACAATCAGACAAACTAAAAAGGGAAAACTAGTAGTCAACAGAGGCTTTGTTAAAGCATGCACGTTGATGTTTAAAGTTCTTTATGACGTATGAACTATTTAAATCACGCAAGTAAAGTTCGTTGCTGATAATTTATTTAGTACAAACACACAAAGATGGTATTAATTTACTCCACCAACAAAACATTTCTTACAAAGGGTGTTTTTACTAGTTACCTGTGCACCTTGACGGACACGAACATCTGTTCCCTTGCTATCTATTGATATCAGTGCTGCATCATCTACATCTGTTTCCAATGACAACAGCTCTTTGATGGGCTTTGAGAATATGGCATTCAGCTCCTGCCAAAGATTACATTTATCATCATCATCATTTACACCTACCCAACCCCTTCTGCTGGTCAGATCGTATGCCTGTGCAAACAAGAACATGTATTGACGCAACTCACCTTGAGGTTCTGCTCACCTCCATCAACAGCAATCTTGTCAGGTCGAAGAGCCTCGTATTCACTTACATTAACCCAAGCAACAGTGCCAAAACCTCCAATGAAATATATATCACTGCTTCAAACAAACATACTCGCATCAAGTTCCTTTGGCGAGTCCATAAACGCTCAAAAAATCATCAGCCAATTTTAATAACAAAGAAGGTTTTTCACATATGAACAACTACACAGACTGCAAGTTCCAAGAACCGTCTGTGTTGGATTAATTAAAACATATATCCATGACTAAAAGTATAATAGCATTCAGAAAACCAGCGGGCAGTTCTTACATTACACACATGGAATACTAAAATAAACGAGTAGTATAAGCATGTGCTATGAAAATAACCTTATATTCTGCATTCTGAAAAGGCCGGCCCTAGGGCTTCCAGTTCAAGATATGGGGGTTCTGAAATATGGCAGAGTACCAACTTGAAGAGACCTAATTCATCTAATATATGCCTGGTGTTTTTATTCATCTAAAATGAATATGATGTAAGCCGATCTCAATATGTTCAGTCCATTAAGGAAGTTCCACTGATTATCAGATAAACATTTTTATTAATCAATCCGGAAATCCGAAGTAACTGTAAACATAGCCACATGACTTGTTTAATATGATTATGATTTTATTACGTAAGTGCTTATAAAGAACAATAACCTGATAAACTCTTTTCAAGTGTTTAGAAAATTCTTATAATTAAGATAGAAAGTGTTGACCTGAAACATTAAAGGAGACACAACTAAACACACCAAAGAGACTTACATCCATGTCCAAACACTCCAATCTGTGCAGACCACACCAGACCAGCCACACAAGACTGTGACTCTACTTCAACAACGTTTAAGATCATGTAATGCAATGTAAATATAGTTAGTTAGCAGATACTTTTAGTTAGCTTGTAGTTGCTTTAGTTAATCACTTTTGTCCATTTTCCAATAAACATCTTAATAAAAAGTAAGTTTACTAAAAACTTTAGAGTACCAACTTGAAGAGACCTAATCCTAATGCATATATGTAATTATATCATTCAACATGTGTATGGCCTCTTAGGAACAATAAGAAAAGCATGAGATGCGACTCCTTGTACAATAATAGACTTGCACCAACCCAGCCTTTAGTCCTATCTTTTTACTTTGGCTATGATTCGTCTACAAAATTATATCCTACCATTATGTATGCTTTTTATACATAATAATGCTGATAGATTATGCCAATTAATCTGAAGTTGGAGGCTGGAATCTAGAGGACTAGAGGTTTTAGTGTAAGACGCTAAGAACAGAACATATGAGCTGAGCTGCTACGTTGATGGTATTTATAGCGATGTGGGACAATGAGGAGAAGCTGGGAATTTAATAACAAATATCCTAAAGAACCCAATGCCATACAAGAGTATAAATAATTCGCCAATTACAGCAAGAAATACACTGCAATTCAGCTTCGGCAGGCGTTTGGACCAGTCAATCAATTTCATTTGAAGAAGCCGCAATTCGTAACCTAACGTTCAAGACAGTCAATTATCACACTCATAAACTAAGCATCTACACTCAAATTCAGCACCTAGGGTTAACTACATTCAATTTTCTAAATCACAAAACCTAAACTTACAAACTAAACTACCTCCGGTGGTGAAATCAATTCGATGCCGAACCGATCAACGGCAAATGTATACGAATTTAGGCGTTTATGAAAATTCACTAAAATGTGCTAAACACTACAGTTCAGTTATCAACGCCATTCGCGAATACCGCGACCATAGTCAATTCTCACAATTATAAACTAAACATTTAATCATTCAATCACAAATTAATATCATCAACTCAATTGAATAATCAAATACTCATAAAATTTCACAACCTTAGGAGGCGAAATCAATTCGACACCGAACCGATCACCGGCGCGCCAGGCGAGAGTCTCTGGAGTGGCATCATGATCACCGGTGTAAACAACACAAGGAAGATCAGGTCTCAGGTCTTGAACGGCTTTAACAACACGATTCCTTAGTGATTAAAAGTTAGGGTTTGATTTTATGATTTTATTTTGATTTTTATGATTTTATTTTGAGTGAGGAGGAGGATCAGTAGATGTGAGAAGTTACTGTGTGTTGTGATGGAACAATATAAATGTGGCTTTTTTTTATAATTGTGATTTTATGATTTTATTTTTTATATAGCTTAATACTACACTTTTTTTTTTCTTTTCATTTTCGTTGCTTTTGTTTTCACAATTATAAATGTGGCTTTTTTATGCAGGTATTTTTACATTTATAAGTGTAGCAATCTTTTAAGTGTTTTCTTACACTTATAAGTGTGGTATTTTAAAATTTTGTTTTGCTTCAATTATAAGTGTAGCGTTATTATAATTCTCCACATTTGTATATGTGGAGTATTTTTTAAAATATTTGTGACACTTATAAATGTAGCAAAACTATGATTCATACAAAAAAAAAGTCCACGGTTGACGATACCGTGGAGAAATAAGTGTAGAGAATTCAACTTTTTTTTGTAGTGGTAGTAACCTATCCAGCCCAAGGTCACATTAACCCAGCTCTCCAGTTCGCAAAACGGCTCATTCCATTAGGTGTCAAAGTCACCTTTTCCACCGCGGTCTCTGCCTACCGTCGCATGAGCAAATCTGGCAGGCTCCCTGAGTGTTTTAACTTTGCCACTTTTTCAGATGGCTTTGATGATGGTTTCGACAATAATAAAGATGATGTCAAACTATTCTTAACTCAATTGAGGACCGGGGGAACACAGTGCATTAAAGATACAATTCATTCTAATGCAGAAAATGGCACTCCGGTCACTTGTTTGGTTTACACCCTCCTCCTTCCTTGGGCTGGTGAAGTGGCTCGTGGACTTAACATGCCATCAGCCCTTCTTTGGATTCAACCAGCATCTGTTTTTCGAATTTACTACTATTGCTTTAACGGGTACGGTGAACTTATTGGGGACGATTGTAACGAATCTTCATGGTCCATAGACTTACCAGGGTTGCCATTGCTTAGAAGTCGCGACCTCCCCTCTTTTCTTCTCCCTTCAAATCCATACAGTTTCGTGTTGGACTTATTTAAAGAAGAGATAGAGAGGCTTAATTCGGTTAACAATCCTATAGTGCTTGTGAATACTGTTGATGCATTGGAGGAAGAGGCCTTGAAAGATATTGAAGGCAAGCTTAAGTTAATTGCTGTAGGACCGTTGCTTCCATCCGCTTTCTTGGAAGGAATAGATTCAGCTGACAAATCTTCTGGGGGAGATTTGTTTGAATCATCAAAAGATTATTTGGAATGGATGAATTCAAAGCCTGAGGGGTCTATTGTTTACATATCTTTTGGAAGTCTTTTAGTATTTTCAAAGAAACAAAAGGAGGCAATGGCACATGGTTTGTTAGATAGTGGTAGGCCGTTTTTGTGGGTGATCAGAGATGAAAAAGAAGGGCAGAAGAAAGGCGAGGACGAAGAAGATAACTTAAGCTTTATGAAGGAATTGGAACAGTTAGGTTTGATTGTGCCATGGTGCAGTCAGTTAGAGGTGCTATCGCACCCGTCTTTAGGCTGTTTTGTGACACATTGTGGATGGAATTCAACATTAGAGAGTATAGTTTGTGGGGTACCTGTTGTGGCATTTCCTCAATGGACAGATCAGACGACAAACGCGAAGCTCCTAGAAAATGTATGGGAAACAGGTGTAAGGGTAACAGCTAATGAAGACGGAGTTGTAGAAGGTGAAGAGATAAAAAGGTGCTTGGAAATGGTAATGGGAGGGAATGAAAAGGGAGCAACAATGAGAGAGAAAGCTAAGAAGTGGAAAAATTTTGCAAGAGAAGCTATGAAAGAAAATGGATCTTCTTGTATGAATCTCAAGTTTTTTGTTGAAGAAGTTGCAGGATGTTCGACTCAAGACTCTAGTGAGTTTGAGTAAAGAATTCGAATTGAAATCTGGTTTTGCAAGTAGTTAATGGTGACAGAAAATTAAATGTAACATGTACCATAAGTACTGGGCACACAAAATGTAATAAACGTTATGTTTGGCTTGTTGCTACAACTTTAAGAATTGAAGTTGTACTAGAGTTTGATGCAAATGTGTAGAAAGAGAATTTCAAGAAGAGACGAATTGAAAAGTGTACAAAAATCGACAATTTGAGAGTATATTATCAAAGCAGACAGAGCGCGCAAGCAAAAATCAAATACGCGTCGGACTAGACAGTGTATAACCCAACTGATCGACTTTTGTTTTCTGGTTCACTTAGATACTTCCACGTGTATAGTAGCGCACAAAACAAGTATGCGCGCCAACCCCTTGCGCACGGACCTCCAATTTAATTAAACCAACTACTCGTGAATGAGATTGCACGAATTTACTTACTTGCAATGGCGGAGCCATGTACAGAGAAATTTACATTGCCCTCGTCCCAGAAATATGCATGCCCTCTTCATCGAAAGAGACCAAAAATCATAATGTTAAAAGGATGTTTATCGCCGTTTAACTATAAGCATCACTGGTTTTGTTATTGTAAAAAAATAAATTCTGATACTCTTTTAGGCTGGTCCCAATCGTGACCTGGGATGACCTGGGTCATCCAGCGCCACGTCAGCTTTCTCTCTCCAGCGACCTGACATGACCCGGATGCCCCAGTAGATGACCCAAGGTTTTTTTTTTTTGTTTTTTTTTTTTAATTTAAGATTCATTCAAATTAAAAAAAATATTACATTACGAAATTCAAATAAACATTAAAAACATTACGTAACTTATTCAAATAACGTTAAAAACATTACAAAAACTCTTCATCGTCTTCGTCATCGTCACTATCGACTTGATTCACTGCATCGACATGATGTCAACGATTTCTCCAAATGTGTTCGACCAAATCAGATTTTAAGTTTTGATAAGTTGATGAGTCCATTAGCTCCTGAGTAACCACCAACGATTCTTCATGCGTTCTTAAGGGATCATGATATTGGTGTCCCTCATCTTCAAACCATGTAGGACATATCGCCCGCTGCTTGTGTCGGATGATCATATTATGTAATATGATACATGTATACGTAATATCTTGGATATCATTTTTAAAAAACCCTCGAGCAGGAACTTTAAGCATTTTCCACTTTTTCTTCAACACACCAAAAGCCCATTCCACATCTTTCCTTGCTGTTTCGTGCCTCCTCTTGTACAATATTCTTTTACGATCACCCGTGGGAGGATTTGAAATAGACTTCATAAGAACGGACCATTGTGGATATATCCCATCAGTAAGATAATATCCCCTTTTATAAGCCACATCGTTAGCCTCGAATTCAAGGTCTGGTGCTCTCCCAGATTTGATATCATTGAAAACAGGTGAACGACGTAAAACGTTTACGTCGTTATTCATTCCGGAGACACCAAAGAACGCATGCCAAATCCATAAATCTTGGGAAGCGACCGCTTCCAACAAAATGAATGGATGTGGCCCGTGATCACCCCTACAATGTTGAGCTCTCACACTATTCGAGAAATTCTCCCACTCCCAACTTGTACAATCAATGCTTCCCATCATCCCAGGAAATCCATGCTTATGCTCGTGATGAGCATATATTCTTTCAAGGTCAGAATACCTGGGCTTTCGCAAATACTCACGACCATATAACTCCATGATAACCTCGCAAAACTTACGAAGACATTCACGGGATGTGGATGCACCGAGTGCCAGACTCTCGTCAAGAGAATCAGGAACGGCCGCGTATCCCAATTGACGAATGGGCGCAGTACACTTGACCAATGGGCTAATACTAGGTACGCCCCTAGCATCAAGAGTTTGTCGAAAATAAGTAGAGTGATCGGTTATCTCTCGAACAATTTCTGTGAATAGCTCTAGGCTCATACGGAACCGCCGACGGAATGTTCTTGCGTCGAGCTGCGGGTTTTCGGAGAAGTATGCCGCCACTAAACGATTATGAGCACCCTCATGATCCCTACGTATGTACCTTCGTCGGGTTTTTGGCTGTGATGCTTTGTAAGCTTTCCAAGCAAAATCCGTAAACTCCACAAACTCACTTAAAACTTCTTCATCGTTGGAAGACGAAGAAGAACCGAATAAATGCTCGAATGACGACATATTAAAAATTGTGTTTTGTGGGTATTTCGTTAGAATGGTTGATTGAATATAGATGAGAAATGGTGAGTGGTGAATTGTGTTTGAGGTGAAGTTGGTATTTATAGAGTGGTAAATTTGGTTAAAAAAGTTTTTTTTTTTTTTTTTTTTTTTTTTTTTTTGGTTTAAATGACCAAACGGTCATATTTTGAATTTATGGGGAATTAAAGTTGGAAATTGTGAGATAATGTGGGCAATAACATCGGTCCAAATTTAGCCCGATGTCTAGCATTTTCATACTTTGCCCTATCTGGCAACCGAGCACCACTTCCGAGCCAACCGATCTCAACATCGGTCGACCCCCAACTTAGGTTGAAAGGTTGTGGGAAGACAAAGTAAGCTATTTTTTGAGAAACGAGATAGTGGAGACCGGCGAATACAAAGATTAAAACAAAACAATATACCAATTATGTATACTTTGAAATTAAAGGCGCACATCATCACCGGTTAACCGGTCCGGTTTGGAAACCGGTCACAGCCAGAAAAACCGGTTTAGCCGGTTAATCGGTTCAGTTTGTAATCTGGATCGGAGAGAAAAAACCTTAACCGGTTGGAACCGGTTTGGGACCGGTTAACCGGTTTTGCCTGTTTGTTTTTATTTTTTGTTTTTCGTCGTTTGTGAAAATTAAACTGAATAAACTTCAACTTTTATTTAAGACATCAGAAATACAACTGAAAAGAAATACATCAAACATAATACATAAACTTAAAACTTAATACTTAAAAATAAAATAACGAAAAGCTAATCATAAATGTCTTCATCGGATCCGATGGACATAGCTTCATTAGCAGTTTCATCTTGTCTGATTTCTTCATCGGAAAGTAATTCAGCTTCACCTGCTTGCACCTCTTCCTTGTAGATCTCTTCTTCGAAGTCTAGTGTGTTTTCAAGATTTGATTTGTCTTGTATTCGCTTGGTTGCATCCAAGTGATCCTTCAAACACATACACATCTCTAAAGAAGCCGGTGTGAGCCTTATTCTTATGTTTGAGAACACCCTTCCACTTGTTGAAAAAGCGGATTCAGAAGCTACCGAAGTAGCTTATACACTTAAGACATCTCGAGCCATTCGGGACAGAACGGCAAACATTGTTTCCTTTGCTTTCCAAAACGCCAAAACATCAAGTAACTGGGTTAGTTTTTCAATAGTATCCCAATGGTGGAACGAAAATGGAGCACACATACCCCTTTCCGACAATTTGTCATGAAAATATTTTAATGTCACTTTTTGTTTTATACCACTTAGGAACATAAGATAAGTGGAACTCCATCTTGTATCAATATCCCAATTAGGTTAAAAAGAATGCTTCCTAGCATCATGACACATCTGAATGTAGTTATTATATCTTTTACTACTCTTTTTAAATACATCTCGTAACATTCTTCTAAAAAATTCTTTCATTTCATACATTGTGGGATCCGCTAATCCCGCTTGGAAAACCAAGTTAATGATGTATGCAACACATCGACTATGATAAAAATTGCCATCTAAAGGTGGCTCGTATTCCATTTTTAGTCTACCCATTACATGTGTGTTATTACTAGCATTGTCCAACGTAATAGAAAAAAAAAATCGGCCAAAGCATTTCCCGTGTGAGAAACCGAAAAGTCTTTAAATGCTATGACTCACTTCATCATTTGCCAACTTTCGGGATAAACCCAATGTGCGGTAACACAAAGGTACAAAAATGGCAAATTATAAGGAACGGACTAAACATCCGTTGTTAAATTAACACAAGCAATTAAATTTAAAAAAACTTTATTTTAATTCTTGTGTAGCCATGTTAAATTAATGTGCTTGTATGAAAGTGGTAAATAAACAACACACCACCCCTTTATTTATACTAAACATACAATGAAAAAATGATAGATTTCAAACCTAAAAATTCAAATTTTCAGAACCCCCCCCCCTCCCCCGGCTCCTTCCCGCCTTCCCGCTTAAGATTTGAATTAAAATTTTAAAATTTCAAAAAAAATCAAAAATCCCGCTCCTAACTAGTTTGTAACCGGTTCAAAAAACCAGTCGTCTAACCGGTCGGAATCCAAACTCCCAAACCGCCGGTTTGTGGAATAACTGAACTGGTTTCGGTCAAAACTAGTGTTGACCAGTCCGGTTTTCCGGTTTGCTTTCGAGGCTTCTCTAGTTAACCGGTCCAATTGTGCACCACTATTTGGAATATACTTCAACTAGCTTAAGGCCCTCCCACTGGGTGGCTAGCTTTAAGTCTTATTGTAAAACATAAAAATGTAGTAGAAAGATGATTTAAATATCAAATCAGTAAATGACATAATGTTATAAAGATAAATAGTTAACGTAATATGTCATTTTTAAATAATCCGGAATGAACGTAAATAACCTTAAGTGTATTGTTTAAAAAAGCTAAATAAATAACGGAAAACTTATAGTCTATGAAGGACTTATTTATACACAATGCTTTCGTGTAATTACAATGGTTGTCATCTCTGTCACAACATAATACTTTAAGACCCTTCTTGCTTTTTACCCTTGATATGGCTCCATATAATTGTATGTGTAAAAAAAAACCGGTCGTGCCAATTATAGATCCACTTTAGATAAATTTTGCCCTTGACTTTGTTGATTGTCATGGCAAAACAAATATATATAAAAAAAAAAGTGTCTCATGTTCAGCTAAAAAGGCATCTTCTTATCAGATGGGCTAATATTCATGTATTATTTTCAAATTTTGAGAGAATGGAAAACAATTGATATGTCTTGTATAATAAAAACATTGTTGAATGAGAAGCTACTAAGCAATAAGGAAGAAAGAAGTTACAATCGGTCTAATGTTTAAAACAATTAAAAACAGGTGAAATACTTGTTCATGATATTGTTTATATTTGAATAAAGTACATTATGTTTTTGTAACTGTGTCGATGATGTAGAACTAAAAGAGTACATGAAGGGTTGGAGCAATAATTGTTGCACCTGTGGCTCTTTAATGAGTAAAAAACACAATGATCTTAATCTTTAAATATCTCACCATATCCAATAGTGTAACATATTGGCTATCATAAACACACAAACATAAACACCAAGGTTCGAATCAAGAGAGAGTTTAGAGAGAGAAAGTGAAGAGGATGGGAACTTAGTAAGAGAAAGTAGATGTAATATTATAAAGCTCCACTCTTTACCTTGAGAGGCAAAGGGTTTTTATAGAATCTTACAAATACGCCACCTTCGGGCTGTGGATCAGGTATACAGTGGGTAAAAACCCGTCTGTCCTCCATGGTATTGCTTAACTAACTACTAGACATAACTAAACGACTAAGACTACGAGCTTTCTAATGCTTACACATACTTGAGGTGACCGAGTCTTTAACTAACGGATTTTCTAAATCCTAACAATCTCCCCCTAAGGGAGGTCACCTCAATTAAAAATATATATTACACGTTGAGTTCTAGCATTCTATTATTCTTTCTTTGCTTTGTAGCTCGTAATCTTTGATTCTTCAAAGTCCGCATACTTTGTACTTTAAGTGGAGGTCGTTAACTGATCCACGACTTGGCAATTCTTTAAGCCTTCTTAGAGATCATCAGCCACAGTAAATCTCTTGACTCATCCTTTGTTGTTTTGCCTTCATGTGATGTTTGTGACTTTTGAACCGACATGCTCACAGTATTGGATCATGACATCTTTACATCAGAGTTGCGAAAGCATTGTTGGATCATGATATTTGCATCAGCGTAGCGGAAGCATAGCATGATGATATCAGAGCAAAAGTAGCATGATGACATCTGAGAAAAAAAGTGTAGATGTACACTTGTCATGATTTCTTTAGAATTGAGTGTGCTGTATGAGCATGTGGTTATGGATTGACTTCTCAATTACGATCAGCTGCAACCATCCGATGTTCATGCAGCTCATCAAGATGTCCCAAGGTTGTGTCAATGGACAAGTCTCGCTGCTAGTAAAGGAATAGTTTAGCGAATAGGCTCACCAATAGCAAGAAGGACATGAGCTGCTGATGAACTCTCTCCTAACTCAAAGGTTCTAGGGGTAGCCTCATCATCTCTCAAGCTACGAATAATAGATCAAAGAAATGACACTGTTGGGCCTTAGACCTCCTACGAAGTCTAGTGGGAGCAGATGCCTTGGCTAGGTATCAGTAGGTGGTGGTGGTGTGGTGAAACAAACCCTCTTACGAGGTGGTATCATGTCATCATCAATGGTGTCATCAGGTTGGGATGATGATGGTGGTGGAGAAGGTAAATATGGTATTAATGGTGATGTTGGTGGTGATGGGTAGTGGAACGGTGAAGTAGGTGATAATACTAGTCGAGGTTGTGGGAACACCGACTTCCTAGCAGTGATCATCATGAGTGGTCATGTAGCCTGTAGCCTCTAAGGGCGGCCAAATGGTATCTGATCTAGTTGAACAATAGGATAACGCCTAGTGATGCAGGATTTATGACCAAGTTTTAATACTTATAATGTTACTCGTCTACCTATGGTCTACCTTATGCACTAACGAGCAAAGAACCCGATCGTGTGTAGTGTAGTAATTGGTAAACTCGAGGTCATCTCAAGAACTATGTGAATTGATCCTAATTTAAGTCTATGTCACATTTTAAAGGGGTTTTTAAGTTGATTGATTAATTAACTAAATAACAAAAATGAAATGCTGAAGAAAATTGAGATGAAAACAATTAGGAGAAAGTGTACTAGCCTAGTTGTTCATCTTATCATGCAATGACTATGTTCTATAATTAAGCTTTCTATCACTTCAAGTGAGGCATAAGATTCCCCAGACTCCTATGGTCAATTCGCCTAGCCTATCTCCCTAGAATCCTACTATGACGCCAAAGGTCTGCATCCTTATGGTCGTCAAAGCTTACAGGTAGACTAGTGTGAGTCATTAAGTGCTGCTACATGATAGATTTATTCTTTGTGTGGCACGGCCTCTCGGATCTTAGACCACACATTTAACTTTTTAAGTTCATCCAACCCGGAGGGTGATCCTATGATCAATTAGCACACAAGGAATTGGTAGTCCTACGGTCAATTCTTACCGACCCTCACAACCAATCATACTAGGGTCCTATGGTCAATTCTCCTAGTGTAAGAAGTACAACCGGTCTTCAAAACTACCAAACCTAGATGATCTAACGAAAAACTAAGCATGCACACATTAGAAGCAATAATAAAAGCACGAAAACATAATAAAAACATGCAAGGAATCATAACTAGGCTAGCATCAAAGGTGCTTAGCCGATCATATTAAAAACTACACGAGATTCAATGTATTTCATGGTAACGAAAGACATGAAATCGTAAATGTAAAAGAAATATGAATCACAAAAACTTCCCCTTGGAAAATGTTTTGTATGCTGTTAGAGATCCTCCTTGTGGAACCCTACTTCATCCTCTGATGAGTTCTGGTGAGAAAGATGTCTCAAATGCAGAAAATAAGGTTGGTATTTATAGGCCCGACACAGCTACAGCGTAACATAGAGATGTGGTTACGCTGTAACTAGTGTAATCTTCAACAATCTTATCCATTAATAAATATTTATAGCGTAAATTAGATGGATAGTTAGCCATAACCTTCTTAGGGTTTGATTGGTTGTCAATTATATATTCCAAAAGAATACAAATGGTGAAGTTTGTATCCCCGGATCGTTCCCCAACGTAGGTTGAATGGAGTTATTAACTTGAGTCGTGTTTTCGTAAATTTGAATAGTGAAAAAGTAGGAAATTTGGGTTTTTACACTAAAATTGATAAACATAAGCTAAAAAAACTTAATAAGCATCTAAAACAATAATACGAAGCAATTAGGGGCTAAAACGTAAAGAAAACCTAAAAACGCGAAATCCCGGGCTAATCCCGAGCTTTAAAAGTGAAATTGAGAAATTTTAACCCTAGAAACTCAAAACTATTTTTCCTACGTGCTAAATGACAACAGAAAATTTTAGGAAAAAGCCGAATATTTTTTTTACTTTTATTTTAATTTTTATGAATTAAAAACTGAAATTTAGAAAATTAATTATTAAAAATAGTAAGTGAAACAGGAAAAATACCAAAATTTCAGGAAAAGTAAATTTTTGAAAGCTTAAAAAGAGAAAATTAAAAAACAGATACCATCTTATCCAGATAAGCTGGAAAAAGCTTTCAAAAAGCTGTAAGGGTAAAATCTGGAAATATCTTTAAAAGATTAATAAATGCCCTAGGAACTGTAAGTCCCTAGGGCGCAGATGGAAGTGTGTTGGGTGTTAGTGTGCTGAGTGTAGAGACAAGGGTTCAAACCCTGGTTCTTACACTTTTTGGTTTTAATTTTTTTTGTTGATTTTCTTTTTTACAAACTGATTATTAAGATGAAAATAAGAAAATTTTTTGAAAACAAGTTTTGTGAAAAGAAATATTAAGTTGATAAAAAGCAGATTTAAAAAGACAGTTAAGCAAATTTTAAAACACTAAACTAAGTTATCTAATCAATAAGCACAAGCTTGGAAAAGCTTGTGCTAACTTTGAAAAGCCACTAAAAACCTAGGAGTAAACAATCTTTAATGCTAAGTTATCCTAAAAAGCAATCTTAAATAAGCTAATGGGGTTCCTAAATGACTAAATAAGATGTCCTAAAGACTAATAAGCAACAAGGAACTAGACATAACCTAATAAGCAGATTAGACTTAAATGTAAGCACTTCATTAACTCTAATAAGCTAAAAGTCTACAAAGCTAAACTGCAAGGATAATATTAAAGGGAGCTAAATGATCAACTCTAAGCATACTTTAAGGAGTGCTTAAGACATCTAAAACCCTAATAAGCTAAAAAAAATATTAATTATAGCAACTAAATAATACTAAGAAGAAATTTGAAATAAGAAATAGGCTTAATTAAGCTGTCAAAACAGCTTTTCAATAAGACAAATAATGCACTGCACCAGGTTACCCTGGTGCAGAAATGCTTACTTCAAAACAACTTTTAAGTGCTGAAATGATCACCAAACATCAAATAAGCTAAGAACATATTGATGTTGAATACTAAATAGCTTATAAATCCATTATTAGAACTTATATGACTGATAAACAAGCTGAAACAATATCTGATAAGGACTGATTTAGAAACTTAGTTTGGACTTTTTGACTTTTGAAGAAAAACTTATAAATGCATATTCACCGTAACTAGTGAAACTAATGACTAATATGAACTTATAAACTAAATTAAACACTACTTTTGATGCTTGAGACTGATTCAAAACAATTCATAATAATAAGCATTCCAATTAAGCCTAAACTGTTTATGCAGACTTACATCTAAACTTAAATTTATTATAAAACCTATCACATATTTTTGAACCTACATAAAAGAGACACAAATAGTTATAGTATAACCTAATTAAACTAACCCAATACATTTTGACAAGTAAAAACTTACTCAGACCATTAAAACTAGATAAACCGAACACCCCTTCAAATTTCAGATTTCACATTTTATCCTTATTTAGCCGGAGATTTTGGTTATCTAAAACTAAACTCAACTTAGTATGACTGAATAACAGATTAAAAACAGGTTTGACAATTTGAATAAGTAGAAATTAAACTAAATAAGTTGTTTGACTTTCTTTGACTTTTTAAGAAAAATGAATAAAAACAAAATATAAGCTATTGATAAGCTTATATGAACTTATAAAACATAAAGAAACTCATGAATCAACACAATCAGTTTCAAAAAACATTAAAAATAAATGAGACAATTCTTAAAGTAAAAAACAATTTCTATTAAAAATTAAAAGAGTACAAAGACTAAAAATGAAATTAAAACTAAATATAAAGCTAATTAACTAAGAAAACCAGTAATTTGACAATAAAATAAAATGGTTACAACTTTCTAAAAACGTGAAAATTGGACAAATTGCTCTTGTGAAGAAGGCTCTTTATAGCTGAAGAGGGGATCCTTTAGGGTTTCACAGAAGCTTCTGGTATCTCAATCCTCAACCTTTGATCATTCAATTACATCATCTCCATCAATCTCTGCCGTTTGATCATCCCACTGATGTGTTTAACCTAATAAGATTACTGGAAATTGCCCATGCCCATGTAAGCTTCAAAAGATTCTTAGTACCAAGTTTAACAAGGGTATGATGGGGAATTTAGATCTGGGAGATGATGAACAGTGGTATGTGTTCTTGGCGGGTAAGGGCAATTTTGGTTTTATTTATTTTAATTTGACTGGATTCAATGGTTGTGTTGACCGAGTTGGGTTGTGGGAAAGAAATGGGTCATGGGTGTAATATGGTTGGGCTTGGGCTGATTGGAATGGGGTATAGATTGGACTTGGGTTGAATTTTTAAGGTAGTATCATCAGGCTTGTATCCGAATTTAAGTGTAATTTTACCATAAGGACCAATTTAGCTACTTTGTGAAATTCCAAGGACCATAGGTCAAATTTTGGTGAGGTTAAGGTGTAAACTGGTAATATGGATAAGTGAGGGTGGGATTTGTAATATGGATAAAGATGAAGGTAATATGTGGAAATATGTCTAACATCGGCTTCAGCTTTTGCTCTCTTTTCATTCTCGTGCTTGTTTTTCTTCTGTTTTGTCTTTTCTTTGTCTGTTTTGACATATACGTACATGCACATGCATAAACTCAAGAAACACACATATATTAAGCATTAACGGCTCGTTTCTGGTTTATTTGGGTTGGTCTTGATAAAGAATAAGTATGTGTTTTCACATATACCAGGGTTTCATTTACGTCGTAATCTTCATGCATGGTTACGTCATAATCTCGTCAATAACTTGAGTCCCCTTCTGTTCACTTATTACATCGTAACCTCATACATTGGTTACGGAGTAACCTTCATTGTCATGAAATTATTCTAAGTCTCTAGAATATTACGACGTAACCTCTTATGGTAGTTACGCCCTAATCCATGATTAGCGTTGACTTGGTCTTCATGTATGAATTCATAGTTATGGCGTAAATGAAGAGTGAAACTATGTCGTAAGCTCTTCACAGTCAGAATATAAATTGTGTATCTTTGTAAGTTCTTTTCCAATTCTGCGTCTCTTTTGTTCCTATGCTCATTTACAACCTGAAAACGAAATATAAAGAAATCAAAGCATATATCCATACAAACGATACAAATAACAAGCATATTAGGGGGAAATTGACACTTAATTATTAGGATTATTTGATGTCATCAAATATCCCTCCACTTAAACTCTGCTTGCCCTCAAGTAGACCTTATTAGAATCATTTCTAAAAATATATCCCCTAATTTTACTCGGGAGATATGAGATTAAATATTTCCTATGTTAGAATTTTCAAGGCCGAACACCTCACGAAATGGGAAACAAACACTCATACTCTCTCTAATGTAAGTTTAAATTTGGGGTGATCACTCAATGCATAGTCATAGCATGTATTATTATCATAAGCTTGGCGGTTACACATATCTCCATCATTAGAGCTAAGGTCAAAACAATCTTCGAAGGAAATATTGGGTGAACAAATTATATAGGAAAAGGTAAATTGTCATTACTAACGTGCCACAGTAAAGGGGACAAAACCAATGATACGTGACAAAATCCATGGTCAAGACACCTGATGCAGGTTTTCTGACCAGGTTTTAATATTTATAAAGTCTCATTTACCTATTGTCCACCTTATGCACTCACGGGCAGTGTACCCGGTTGTGTGTAGTATAGTAATCGGTAAAACTAAGGTCGTCCCAAGATCTATGTGAGCGGATTCTAATTAAGTCTAGGTGTCACTGGTTTTAATTGTTTTAAGTATCGAAATGATTATTAAACTAATTAACAAGAAATGAAATGCGAAAAGTAAATAGAGGTTGTGATTTAGAGAGGTAAAGTGTGCTAACCTAGTTACTCATCCTATCATGTTATGTTCATGGCTAACTACTTCCAATTGATTCAAGTCGGGGTTTAAGTTGCTAGGACAGCATTTGGTCAGTTCGTCCTAACCTATCAGCAAAGGCTTCCAACGAAGATCAAGCTACTACCCTTGAAAGTCCAGTTGTTTTTAGTCCCCTAGGCCAAGTCATTAAGTTCCTCTAAACGCAAGATTTGTAACAATGAGTGCCCGGGCGCTAGAATCATAGACACTCATCCCTATCATCTTAAGTTCATCCAAACAGCAGGTGATCATTTGTTCAGTTCGCACAAGCGAAGAAGGATCGTCAGTTGTTCAATTCTTACCCTTCCCACTCAGTCTACCTACTTAGGGTCAGTTGGTCAATTCTCCTAAGAAACTAGACACTATTGCCATTAAAAACTACTGAAACTAGGGTAGGTACCAACGAACTATGCATGTATACACTAGAAACAATTATACGGAAGCATATAAATGTAAACAAAACAATTAAGGAATCATAACTATGCTAGCACCAAAGATGCTTATCTCATCATATTAAAAGAAACCAAAGATTCAATATTTGACATAATGAAATACATGAATCGAAAGTAAAAGAAAAGATAATCGCTAATGCTTATCGTTAGGTAGTGATTTCTCCCTTGGAGATGGTTGTGTATGCTCTTCAAGATCTGCCTTTGGACCCCTACTCATGTTCTCTGCCTTTTGGTATGAAGTAAATGATGTGAAATGCAAAAATTAGAGCTTGTATTTATAGGCGTGATCTAGTTACAGCGTAACTTGAGTTGATAGTTACGCCGTAACCTTTATAAATCCATAATAATGCTCTCGTAAAGCTGGTTACGGTGTAACACATGGAATGAGTTACACCGTATCTTTGGTACAGGTTACATTTGTATTGATTACACCGTAATCATTGGAAGGAGTTACGGCGTATCTGATGGCGGCGGGGAACATCCTTTGACCTAGTTGGTTACGGCGTAATCCTAGTTGGGAGTTACGCCGTAATTAGATGCTGAGTTGGTCGTCTGAGTCACGCGCTAGCTACGGCGTAATGTGAGAGTGGAGTTACGACGTAGCTTCTTCACAGTGGGCATACTATCATAAATCTCTTAAGAAAATATCCAAATCCACGTCTCATTAGCTCCAATGCTCGTAATTTCCCTGAAAGTGAAATATAGAGGAAAACAAGCGTAAATCCATATAAATGATATAAAATACGAGCATTATCGGGGGAAATTAACACTTAATATTCAGGACTATTTGATGTTATCAAATATCCCCCCACTTGAACTCTACTTGCCATCAAGTAGACCTTATTATAAAAATTCCTAAAAAGATATCTCCCATTACCGGGAAAATATAAGTTTAAAATCCCTTATGCTAGAATAAATCAAAGCAGAACACCTAACGAAATGGGAACAAAACACTCAAAATCTCTCAAATAGTCTAATTTTCAATTTCGGGGTGATCACTCAAAGCACAGTCATAGCATGTATTCTATCATAAGCTTGGCGTTTACACAAATCTTCACCACTAGAGTTAAGGACTAAAAAATTCTTGAAGGCAATATGGGTAGACACGACATGGGTTAAGGGTGAATCGTCATTATTATAATGTAACGGCAAAGTAGATAAAATCAATGATACATGACCAAATCCATGGCATTTTGGACTTTTGGGATTTCGAGAGTAGGAGTGGAAGACCTACCCTAGTGAACCCTATTGTTGGACCTTTGGCATTTTGAACTATATTTCATTCAGTATTTTTGACCGTGTTATTTCAGTTATTGATTATGCTTTGGAACTTTTGAATGACTTATGTTTTGATGACTTTCAAGATTTTAATAAAAGACTTCCACTTGCATTTTGATTAGTATGTTATGATATGACTCCATAATGTGGCATTTGGACCCTTTTCAGGTTGGGGTGTTGCACGGGTTGTCTCCCGAAAGAGCACTTTTCTTTATTACCGAGTCTTTAAGTTAGACTCAAAGCCATGGGGCTTTACGGTGGCCTTTGAACTTGGCCAACTTCCTCCATGTCCTTCATCAAATTGTGTCTGACCCAAGCAACATTCTAGCGGTGTAGAGATACTCCTTTGTCTCAATCTTTCGAATCTTGCAAAACTTTTCGTCCGGCCCCAAATGATATCTTGTAAACTCATATTTCTCAGCTACAATTGGTAGTGGCCTTTTATACGGAATACAAAGAGGTTTGCACCTTCTTTGTTCGTATGCTTCATTATCGGGTCAGTGAACCCATCTTCACCTTGTATAATTCCCTCGATGTCATCATCATTGGACTCAGCTCCCTTGAACCACTTATCATCAACTATTTTTCAATAAGCTCATGTTCACATTCTCCTTTTTCATTATCTTTGTTATCTTCATTCATTAAGCCTTTTGTCGCCTGACTAGTATCGTGAGGAATCTCTTTACATTGGTTTTCTTCATTCATGCAATCTTTCCAAATATTTTTCTTAGTGGAAGCGTCCACTCTTCTATACTTGATTTTAATCCAATCGTCAAATCTCAACTTGGCTAACCAATGTAGTTCCGTTCTCTTATCGTCATTGGTTGATGTCCACAAAAATTTGTTATCTTTAACTCTAGCTATACTACTCCCCCCGTTACAGTCATCATCATACGGGTTGCAAGAAGCCCAAAATTCGTCACCAATGGTTTTTATCTTCTCACACCAATGCTTCTGAACTTTCTTGTCGTTGGTGTTGTCATTATCAATAACTCCATGATCAGAGATTGACTTTTTCGTTGCTTTATGAATTGCATCATCACCAGAGGTTTCACGGCTAACACTTCGGCTAAGATTAGTCCAAATTCTTCTTTTAGCATCATTGTCTATTTCCCCATAAATGATCTGTACCCATGCTTCGAATGTAATACTCTCATCACTAGTTGAAGACCAAGGTACTTATTTTTTTACTCATTCCTTGTCATTGCCACCGTCACAAACGCTCTCATAGGGGTTACATGAAGCCCAAAGATCATACCATCTGTCATTGTCAACAGGAATAGCCTTGCACCAATGGTATTTTAATTTAGATAAGTAACGTTCTGAATTTTGGGCCAATCGCTTTTAGACTCAAGCTTCAGTACTGGATCGTTGTTACGTCGTATCCTTAAGAAGCGGTTACGGTGTAATCTGCCATTGTTGCATCTTTCAACCTCGGTTTCCTGAATATTGCAACTATTAGAAGTATAGTGCTCGTGTGTGACGGTGGTGGGAACAACTTTATTATTTCCTTTTTTGATAACACAAACAGTTTTGATAGGGTGGCATTTTCCTACATCATCCATGTTGAGGGTCAGTTTCCTATCGTTGATTTTTAATGTTATGAGTTTTTTGAAAACATTAATTTTTGCACGTGCGGTGGCCAGAAGAGGTCTACCCAAAATCAGAGGAATTTCGAGATCCTCTTCCATGTCTAAAATGACAAAATCGACAGGAAGAGTAAAATTATTAATCTTAATGAGCACATTCTCAACTACCCCCTAGGTATGCTAACCGTCTTTTCTGCCATTTCAATGGTCATGCAAAGGGGTTTTATGGGTCCAAGATTTAGTCTTTTGCACATAGAAAACGGCATGATACTTATCCTAGCTCCTAAGTCGGTTAAGGCATTAATATTATGCAAATTATTAATAGAGCAAGGGAGAATGAAACTTCCTAGGTCTTTTTCTTTTAGAGGGATCTGATTGAGGAGAACAGTCGAGCATCTGGAATTTAACTTCACTTCATTTTCCATGACTACTTCACGTTCATCGTCAGTATGTTGCTCCACTTTTCGAAAGTTCGTATTGTCATCTTCTCTTACTGCTTGTTCGGAGAAACAGGCAACTTCCTCATCATTGTACCTAAAAGGAGTGTAGAGAGTTTTCTCGTTATTGGAAAATATGGCTTTACAGACACTATCGTAATTAATTGAGCTGTCATTATGAATTTCATTCGCCATTATCCTAAATTTCCTTTCGGTGTTTTCTAAAGTCTCATGACGAGCTAGGAGGATGGATGATCTACGCAAAACAGTCAAGTCTAAAAGACTTAAAACAGCTCAGGCACAAATACAATTAAGATCAGAGAATACAGGGGATTCCCGGGTCGTTTAGTCCCAAGGAGACTCAATGGTGTGTTAAACACAAACTCAGAGGATAGAATGATCACTAAGGATAGTGATCTGTAAAGGTTATGATTAGAAATTACACTACTGATTGATTTGGAATAGAATGGAGTACAGAATTGGAAAGCACAACAATCAGACGAGAAAAACGTAAACGTAAGTTTTTAGAAACTACGTATACGCACAAAATAAAAAGTGAAAACTAAGAAATAAAAGACCTAAAAATATAAAAATGACATTTTTGGAATCCTAAAAATAAAAGAAAATTATTAGAAAAGAAAATTATTTTTAACACTATTTAATTAATTATTATTAATTAAAAACTATTTTAACTATTTAATAAATACTCTAAAATAGAAGAAAATACAAAATAAGGCTAGAAAAATAAAATTATGATTTTGAAAAATCTAAAATACTATAAAACTAATTTTAAAACTAAAAATATATTTTTCACACTTTTATTCTAATTATTATTAATTAATTATTATTTAAAACACACTTAAATACTAGAAAATAGAAAATAAACTTGGGAAAATAAAATTTTAACTTTGAAAAATCTAAAATATGATAAAACTAATTTTAAAACAGAAAATAAATTTTTTAGACTTTTTAATTATTTATTACTAATTATTTATTATTTATTAACTATTTATAATTATAATAAATACTAAAAAGATAGAGAAAAATCTGAAACTTTTTCTAAAAATCCTATATGAAGACAGCAACCTAAGAAAACTATAAAAACAAGATTTGCTTATTAATAAGTTGAAAAGAAAAATCAAAAAGCTAAAAAATCTTAAATAAACGCTATCACTATTTTTATATTGATGTTTTTGTGATTTTTATTTTTGAAAACTACTTATATACTAATATTATGAAACTTTAATAAAGACAAAAATTTTATAAAACACAAATAAGCAGATTTGAAAGCTAAAAAGCCCAACAGTTGGTTTTAATAGCTTATTAGGATGAGATAAGCTCAAACAGGCTCACAAACTAAAACAGAAGCTCAAATAAGATATGAATAAGCTACAGATACTCAAATGAAGCTAATAAGAACAAATAAGCACACTGAAAAGCTCAAATAAGCAATAAGCACTTAAGCCAAATCATTAATCCAAACAGTCCTGAGGACTTTTTCAAAACCAATTTAAGCTAGGTGAATAGGCTCACAAGCTCAAAACAAAGACTGATTTAACAAGTTGACTTGGTTGGCTTTCCAAAAAGATAAATATCACAAGCTAAGGTGCACTGATAAGCTTTTGGTGAGCTTATGAAAGTGGTGGGAAAACTGTGATCAGCATAAGCTGATACAGTTGATGCTGAGTGTTGGGACAGAAAAGAGATTAAAAGCAGCCCTAGCTAATTAGCTAGAAAATGGAAAAATGAACTTAGGTCCTCAAGATAGCTAGGTTGGCTAACCAAAGAACCAAAGATCACTAGATTTGAAGCACTAATAAGCTCTCTATGAGCTTATCAATTTGGACCCAAGTACTGTGCACAGGACAGTTTATCAAAACAGGTACCCAAAATAAGCAGTTAAATAAGCACCAAAAAAAGCTGATAATCAGAGAACTAATATTTTTGTATTTTTCTTTACCAACTAGACTACAAATCCCCAAGAGCTTATAAACTGAAACTCACTAATAAGCCCACAGTGAAATTCCAAGTTTTATTCAAAAACGACCTTTTTGACAATTTGACTTTTTGTCAAAAACTAAAAGTTGACCAAAATGGATTTTGATTTGATCTTAAGCACTGATGATGTTGTTTTAAGGCATGTTAAGACTGAATAGGGCAATATTAACAACTTTTGCACACAAAACAATGATAATGGCTTATGAAATCTCAACAGTGACTGCACAAACCAAGATCAAATGGATTTTTGACTTTGGATGAACAAGTACTTGGTTTCTTGACTGAATTGAGTTATTTGGACCTATTTAAACAGATTTCCAACAAAACTAAGTACCAAAGAACCTTTGAACACACTAAACCAAACACACCTTATGTTGACTGTATTGAAGTTTTTTCAAACCAAATCACAATTGTAAACCTCAAACTTGATTTAAGACCTTGTATAATCACTTATTATGACTAATAATGCTTAAAACAACAATTAAAACATCATCAAACTCAGACATGAGGATTATGCTATTTCCACTGTTAAATCCAAGTTTTAGTAAACTACAAATTTAGAAGTACTAGCTACTGATTTAAAGGCTTAAACACACTTAAATATGACTATTAATCACAAAGAAACAGGAATTGAAGCTAATTAACCACTACACAGTAAAATGCCAAATTAGACAAAAGTGCTTACAAGAGGATTTGAGGCACAAACTAAGAACTAGGAACTGAGAACCACTCCTAAATGCTCTCCACAGAGCTCTAAACCAAGGCCATCCAAAATAAACCTTGCTCCAGCTTTTCTTGTACCTTTCAAGTGATTTTTGATTTTTTAAGTATTTAATTTGGATTTTTGGTAATTTTTGATTTTTTAGTCTAAACTAATTTTTATTGTTTCTAATAGCTTTTATAAGCTATTTGGGAGCTTATGTGACCTATTCTAATCCATATAAACAACTGAAAACACTATTTGAAACAACCTGAGATTTTTGAATTTGAGGAAAATTGCATAAGATGAAATACAATATGATACTTGAATTAAAACTTCACAAAAGCTTTCTTATAACAAAAGACTTTGAAATACAGAGTTAAAAGATAGAAACATATACTTAAACTTGAAAAAGCTTAAAAAAACGACAATAATAAGCTAAATTACACTAGATAGATTTTTACAATGCATATCTCTCTCTCTTATAGACTTTTCCACAATCCTTGATGTACTCTGAGACTTTCCCACCAAACTTGAGCCATTGGATTGGCTAGAATCATCCTATCCGTCCACCTAGCTTTTTGGCGCCAAAATTTCTTCAAAGCAGTTTGTATCAATTAATGGATTTGGTTGTTTTAATTAAAGCTTTTGGAGTGTATAGGAGATGGAGGGGACATGGTATGGGAGTGGGTTGAAAATTGGTGAAAACCAGTCATGGTTTTGGTGTTTCTGTTGGGGGAGAGACAGAGCTACAGTAGCATCTGGTATTAGGCGCGTTTTTTCTCCTTTTGACTTTCTTTGACCGTGAAGTAATAATACGGGGTGGGTCAAATTGCATAGTGACAGGGGCCAAATTGGATTGTGACCTGGGGGTCAAGGTGCAAGGGTCAAGGCAGTTGGGCTATCATTTGGATTTTGGGCTTGATATTGGGCTTTGGATATTAAAGTGTCCGTTTGGTTTTAGATATTAAACAAGGACCAAAAGTGTAATTTGACCAAACATGAGGGACTGAAAGTGAACATTTCCAAACTTCTCACAAGGACTAAATTTGCCAACTTTGATAATACAAGAACCCTTTTTGCATAAAATCCAATTTTTAAGGTCCAAGGACTATATTTGTAAATTTCCAAAGTTTAGGGACCTTTCTTGCCAATTGACCAAAGAATCATTCAAGGATCATTTTAAACAACTTAGAATACTTCAGGGACCTTGAATGATAAATTTCCACATTTTTGAATTTCCAGGGACTAGATTTGACAACTTTTAAAACTCGGGGGACTAAAACTGCCAATTTTGCAAACTTGAATCATTTTTCATCTGATTTTGATATTTTTGCATTTTAAACACATAAAACACTGATTTGTGATAATTTGATCATTTTGATGTGTTTTTGAGTGTTTTCAGATGATTTTGCAGTTTAGATTATACAAAAATGATGAGTATTTGGAAACTCATCAATGGATTTTGTTTGTACTTGAAAATTCTTGAACAAAGTGTCCCAGTTGGCCTGTCGCTTGGCATCTTCTTCCAAATATTTATTTATAGATTCTTCAAGTGAAGGTTTTCTTTCTTTGTAGGGAATTTGGTCTTTCTCATAGCAGAATTCATCATAACATTGTTGGAAGGGTCTCCCCTTTCCGTACTTAACTTTTTCGATTTGTGGACTTCTGTTCTCCAAAGGGCAGTCTCTGGCTAAGTGGCCTCCTCCACATGTGTCGCATCCTACTCAAATAGCATGCACATTTTCCTGTAGTTTTTTCATGTCTCTGCCAAGGTTTTCGAGCTTGTTTGTAATGGCGGCAATACCCTCAAAATTTCTGCCAAGGCTTCTTTGGCTTCCTCCATAATACTATTTTTGATAGTGATCAGCTAGTTTTTGAATGGCTTCAATGCCAATAGTAGGTGTCATCCCCGTAATTGGTCCCTGATAGTCCAGCATTTGTCTCGTAGCAATGTTGATTCCTTTATATAAAATATTGACCTTTTGCTGGCTGTATAGGTCATGAGCGGGGCACTTGTAAAGCAGATCATTGTATCTATCCCAAGCTTGATACAATGTCTCATCGTCTTCTTGTTTGAAGTTATGGATTTTCGTGAGTTGCCTTGATACTTTTGAAGGTGGACAATATCTTTAAATGAAGTATCTTTTAAGGAGAGCCCATGTATCAATTGCCCCAGCGGGCAATCTATTAACCCATCGCTTTGCAGCTTCAGTAAGTGTGATGGGAAAAACTCGGAGCATAACCGCATCCTTCGAGACTCCTCGTGTATTAAACATGCTAGTAATATATTCCACATTCTCAATGTGTTCGTGTGCATCCTCTGTAATATTTCCAGAAAAAGGATTCGATCCTAATTCCCTCACGAATTGCGGTCTTATCTCGAAATCAATATTATCCCTAATAACCGGCCTAACGAGCCCCGGCCCTAGTTCATCCTTAGTCAATGCCAAATATTCTTCAAGATTGAGGTCATCAATTTTAATAACTTCCATGGTACCTGAGTGAGAAAAATTCAAAATAAAACAAAAATAAAAGACTTAATAAAAATCCTAATATAATTCCCTGGCCGCGCCAAAACTTGATGCAGGTTTTCTGACCAGGATTTAATATTTATAAAGTCTCGTTTACCTATGGTCCACCTTATGCCCTCACGGGCAGTGTACCCGGTCGTGTGTAGTGTAGTAATCGGTAAAACCGAGGTCGTCCCAAGAGCTATGTGAGCGGATTCTAATTAAGTCTAGGTGTCGCTGGTTTTAATTGTTTTAATGATGGAAATGATTATTAAACTAATTAACAAGAAATGAAATGCGAAAAGTAAATAGAGGTTGTGATCAAGAGAGGTAAAGTGTGCGAACCTAGTTACTAATCATATCATGTTATGTTCATGTCTAACTACTTACAATTGATTCAAGTGGGGGTTTAACTCACTAGGACAGCATTTGTTCAGTTCATCCTAACCTATCAGAAAAGGCTTCCACCGAAGATCAAGCTACTATCCTTGAAAGTCCAGTTTTTTTTTAGTCTCCTAGGCCAAGTCATTAAGTTCCTCTACACGCAAGATTCGTAACAATGAGTGCCCGGGCGCTAGCATCTTAGACACTCATCCATAACTTCTTAAGTTCATCCAAACGTCAGGTGATCATTTGGTCAGTTCGCACAAGCGAAGAAGGGTCTTCAGTAGGTCAATTCTTACCGTTCCCACCTACTTAGGGTCAGTTGGTCAATTCTCCTAAGCAACTAAACACTATCGCCATTCAAAACTACCGAAACCAGGGTAGCTACCAAAGAACTATACATGCATACACTAGAAACAATTATACGGAAGCATATAAACGTAAACAAAACAATTAAGGAATCATAACTATGCTAGTACCAAAGGTGCTTATCTGATCATATTAAAAGAAACCAAAGATTCAATGTTTGACATAATAAAATACATGAATCGAAAGTAAAAGAAAAGATAATCGCTAATGCTTATCGTTAGGTAGTGATTTCTCCCTTGGAGATGGCTGCATATGCTCTTCAAGATCTGCCTTTGGACCCCTACTCACGTTCTCTGCTTTTTGGTGTGAAGTGAATGATGTGAAATGCAGAAATTAGAGCTTGTATTTATATGCGTGATCTAGTTACGGCGTAACTTGAGTTGATAGTTACGCCGTAACCTTTATTACTCCATAATAATGCTCTCGTAAAGCTGGTTACGGTGTAACACATGGAATGAGTTACACCGTGTCTTTGGTACAGGTTACATTTGTATTGATTACACCGTAATCGTTGGAAGGAGTTACGGCGTATCTGATGGCAGCGGGGAACATCCTTTGACCTAGTTGGTTACGGCGTAATCCTAGTTGGGAGTTACGCCGTAATTAGATGCTGAGTTGGTCTTCTGAGTCACGCGCTAGCTACGGCGTAATGTGAGAGTAGAGTTACGCTGTAGCTTCTTTATAGTGGGCATACTATCATAAATCTCTTAAGAAAATCTCCAAATCCGCGTCTCATTAGCTCCAATGCTCGTAATTTACCTGAAAGTGAAATATAGAGGAAAACAAGCGTAAATCCATATAAATGATATAAAATATGGGCATTATCATGGGAAATTGACACTTAATATTCAAGACTATTTGATGTTATCAACACCAATGATTTCTCGCTTCTTCACCTAGACTCGCTTCATGGCTAAAGGGTAAGTTAAGACATTGGATGCACATAAAAGGAGTGAAAATAAATATAAGAAGCAATATTTTGGTGTAAACACGTCACTAACTCAAATCCTCCCCCTCCATTTTCCCTGAATCTTCTTCCCACCAAACTACTAAAAAAACCCAGACACCCTTTTATCAATACTCCTGTTTTTTATATCTTCAAACCCACATGTATTTTTCTTCTTAGTTTGAGGTTTCTAAGATTTTGTGTGAATTTATATACGAGAAAAAAGATTACCCTGAGTTTGTGGATGCTCATAAAGTGTTCGATCACATGTAAAGGTGTTGTAGGTGACTTATGAAGTGAAGTTGTGGTTGTTGGTATCAAAAGTATAGATGAAATTGGTACATATAACGTGTTTGATGAAAGTTTTGAAAGAATTGGGTTTTTCGTAAGTTTTTCTTTTTTGTTTTTCAACCTCTTTACTTATTTATTTGAAGCTTTGAATTTATGATGCATAAACAAACCATAAGATTTGTGATTTGTGAAGTTTTTAGGACAGTTTATTAGAAAAATAAGCTTTTAGGCATGATATTAGTTGCCTTGCAGGTTATGGTTCACGGGTTTCGGGTTGTGGTTTTCGGTAAAAGTTTAATCCGTGACAATAAGGGGGTATTTGGGTTAGCAAATTTAATTGGGCTACGGGCATTTTTGATTGTTGAAAACCGATAAGCTCAGTTGTTTGCCCTAGCACACAATTAAAAGTTATTGAATAATGGTCAGAACTGCCTTGGGTGTGAACGAGTAATGTTTAATTCTATTTTTATAAATAACTTTGACTATGCGTATTTTTTGTTTCTCTATTTTTGTTTTCCTCCTTTAGCAATGTCTATAGTTGTTCAATTATGTAAGTCTTAATTCTTTGTTTTAAAACAGCATTGGCGGCTACCTTTACGGGTCTACTGGTAGTGTGGTAAATCTCATTAAGTATAACAGTGGTTTCGTATTTTCACAAAGGTATTGGATTGGTAAGAAAGTGGTGTGTCATATGCAGGTTCGGGTTTTGGTGCGAGTGAAAGTGTTGAAAAGAATATTAGTCGCAATTGTGGTGGCAATGCAATGACACATGATAGAGCCCAAGGTGAGTTAACAACTCTACATGTATTTTTCCTCTGTGGGCACATTATATTCATGAAGGAAACCGGCGAATAGGAATCAAAAAAGCAGATTTTTAAGTGTGGTTACAACTGTTGATGATGTGTCCTCACAAAACACATCTTACTTATACTCACCAGACCTATAAATTTGTTTCTTATGTACCCTTAATAAAGTAGTTACTTGATCGGCAAAATACTTTTATTAGTGAATCAAAATACTTTTATTAGTGAATCAAATACTTTTATCATGTTGATTTTGATGACAGTGAAAAAAATGAGCAAAAAAACAGCAGAGGAAGATCTTATCTTGTTCAAGTAATGTTCCTTTCATAGTCTTTTAATTTCCTATGTTCATGTAAGTTGTAGAACATTTCACTACAATACATGTATGTATGTGAGTAAAAAGTCAATGGCAAATATCAGTGTGTGTATGTTTTTTTTTGGTAAAGCAAAATTAGTGTGTGTTTTCAAGGTGCCTATATTTTTATGATGAAGGGGGTTCTGGAAGAAGGTAGAAAAGCGAAGCACTAAAGGTTTAATACCAAAGTGGTATCGGGCCCGTTATCTGTTAATACGGCCCAATGTGCAATATGAAATGTCTTTTGGAAAATTTAAATGTTTTTTTAAGGGAATGAAATAGGGTCTGTTAGGTGGGAAGACAAGATGTGAAAAATATAAGTAGTATCGAAGGCAGTCTCTTTAAGATAATGAACTAAGTAATGTGTAATTTTTTTAGAAAAAGACCAGGTCGGGTATCGATTGTTTACCAAACTGTAAAAACTTTAAAACCAAAGGCGACCTTCAGTAAACTCATTGTTAATTAGCTATTAGGCAAGATTATTAACAATATTTATGAAATTTGTTATTTGAGTTCATGATCATTGTAATGTCAAACCATCAGCTATTTTATATTGTGATTGACTAAATAATTAGGGGGCGTTTGGTTCGCTGTAATTCATTGTAATTCGTTGTAATTGTAATTTGAATTACATTCCAATCATGTTTGGTTTGCAAGGTGAAAAGAATTGTAATTCAGATTACATTACAGTGACTGTTTGGTTTGCATTGTAATTGTAATTCAGTCATTACAATTACATCAAATGAGGGAATCTAGATTACATAGGAAGTTGGATGGAAAGTTTTGAATTACGTCGTAATTCAGAATTTGTTTACTTTAATAATAATAATAAAACTAATAAATAATAATAATAATAATAATAATAATAATAATAATAATAATATAATGATAATATAATAATAAAATAAAATAAATAATGATAAAGAATTAATAATAATAATTAATAATTTTAAAATAATTATAATAAAAAAAATTAATAATAAAAATAAAAATAATAATAAAAATAATAATATTAATATTATATAATAAATAATAATAATAATAAAAATAATAATAAAAATATAATATTAATAATAATAATACAATAAAAACATAATATTAATAATAATAAATAAAATAATAGTAATAATAATAATTAATAATAATATAATAAATAGTAATAATAATAATAATAAATGATAATTAATAATTATTAATATTGATATTAAAAATAAATAATAAAATAATAATATAATAATAATAATACATTATTATTATTATTATTATTATTATTATTATTATTTAATAATAATAATAATAATAATAATAATAATAATAATGTAGTGTTATTATTATTTATTATTATTTTATTATTTATTTTTAATTCTATTATTATTAATTATTTATTATCATTTATTATTATTATTACTATTTATTATATTATTATTAATTATTATTAGTATTATTTTTATTTTATTATATTTTTTATTATTTATTACTGTTATTGTTATTATTATTATTATTATTATTATTATTATTATTATTATTATTATTTCTTTTTTATTACTATTTTATTATTATTATTATTATTATTTATTTTTAATATTATTAGTATTTTATTATTATTTTTTATTATTATTATTTGAGTATTATTATTTTATTATTATTATTATTATAATTATTACTATTTATAAAAAAAAAATTGAATTACATTACGTTGCGAGTCAACCAAACACATTGACAGATTTCATCAATTACAATTACAACACATTACAATTACAACAGATTCCAATTCTTTAAATTACAATTACATCAAATTACAATTCCTTTCAAAGATTACAATTATTTCAAAAACATTTTGTGAACCAAACGCCCCCTTAATGAATTCATTCTGATGTAATGTTGTTTTCATGAAGGATGATACCCTAGAGCTGAGGACATCCGTAAGTACCGAGACTATGGTTATCTGCACCCTGGTGCATTCTGTCATTGCTTGAAACGAAGAGAGAAATACTATCGAGTTATATGCTTAAAATGGTGAGGAATTAATCAAGCTAGAGCAAGCCGCAACAAACACACAGGCTGCTTTCAGGTGTTGCTTGGTATTATTTTTTTTCTTTGAAATCTACTTGATTGTAAAGTTATAATATACAAATAATGAAATCCTTGGCTTTTAGTGTTAAATTTTATATAGCTGCTATCTCATTTATATCTTTGCTTAATTGTATTGGCAGATTGAATGGCTTCTCGGGATTATTCAGAAGGTTTGTTCCCATGATGTATGTTTCGTTAACTAGGTATGAGCCTGATTCTGCGGTTGGTATTAACAGAAACCTGCAAAAGTTGTGCACGTGAGCCAGATGCATAATGGGTGCAATTGATACCCGTCGATAAACCTAATTTTTTTGAAAAAAAAAGAGTCAACCCTCTGTCAAGGTAATAAGTATTTGTTTTAAGATTTTCTATGTGATACTCGGGGCTGATTCCAAATAACGATTTTATAGGGGGAACTGGGTCGTTTTAAGGGCTGGATTTTCTTAAAAGTAAAGCACCAACTACTAATCGTTGATCAGGTATCTGTTAAAAAAAAAGAAACAAGCAATCTTATTGATGCAATTTTAGTTATGTAATATACATGCAATATATTGAATTCGATTTATGAGTGTTCAATTGAGGTAATCGTTTACCGGTTTTTTTACAGGAAAAGTGTGGGCGGGCCCCGACATATTGAGGTTCAATCATGTCAGGTGGATGTAGTCATATGCCCATTACATATCCACTAAAAAAATAAAAAAATAAAAAAATAAAAAAAAATAATAAAAAAAAAAGAAGAAACAAGGTTCGTGTTGTTGAATTGTGTACTAATAGATCAGTCACAAGCATGTCCAAAACCTTCTCATAATATCTATCAAGACTATAAAGTAAAGGATATATAGATAAAATTATCACGCATTTTTGTTCACGTTTCTAATTTTTTAATTGTGACGATGACAAGCTTTTAACAAAGACAGGGGAGAAGGCTTAGTTATGCAGCAACATAGAAGCGACTATGAAGCGAGAACGGATAAAATAATTGCGTATAACCACATAGTATGTGCATTTTCACATTTATATTTTGAGTATGACTATTGAGATCAGAATACTAAACCTTAGCTCTAGGATTGGTATGCTTATGATTTCATTTGATTTTTTTTAAATAAAAACTTTACTTAGAAACAAGCGAAGGTAATATGGTCTGAAAAGTTTTGGTTTGATTAATAAATTTTTTTCCATGTTTATAGGTACCAACTGAAGTGCAATTGATAGAAAAATTATTTCCAGAAGGGTTAGATAAGGGCATGAAAGTATAGATGGAATTTTGAGTCAGATAAGTTATTTTGGATTTGTTCATTTGTCATGTATGAATCTGGTCTTCAAGGATGATGTGCATCAGAACTGTTTGAAGCCTACTGCTATCATTGATAGTATTTCAATCAGGTCTTCAACCATGTAATGTGCCAATCTTAATATCCATGAACATGCATTTAGCAAATTTGTTTATCAAACCTCTCCTAGATGTGAAGTAGTGATGGCAATATGCTGAGAAAATTAGGTAACGGGTCAAAATAATAACACATGCTTGTTGAAGGAAAATATAAGACACTTAAATGAGCAATCTGAGATGCGCCCATAAATATGAGAACTACATGTTATTGCCACGAATTAAAAATCAAAACAAAGGGGTTGTCTGGATGGGGCATTACATTTTGAAGAGGATCTAATTATTGCAATTCAAAATTTGAACACCGTTTTATATGTAATACACTATAGGAGTGTAGAGGATATAGTTTATAGTTACAAATTTGATTTATTTAATTAAGGGTGTTAGTAGTTAATGTGTTAATTTTTTACTTTTTATTTATTTGTTTATTTATTTATTTATTTTTTTCCTGTCGGATCCAGATTCTGATAAAAATCTTTGAGTGTAAAAAAAACATATTTCGATAATCAAGTTGCAAACACTTTATAGATGATTACTACAACATAAACTACAAGCACATCACAACCTTATCAATTACAACCTGATTTTTTAAAACTGATTTCCTAATTATGATCCATTAATCAACTTTCAGCTGTTAAAACTCTAATAGTATCTGATGCATATGCTCTAAGAGGCGCATTCTATGAAACTCAGTATAGGATTTTCACTTAATGATTTTGTATATTTTTCATGAGTTGACTGTTTGTTTTTGCAAATGTATGTATCTATGATAGGCTGTAATATGAAATTTTATAAAGAGAGAAGGCAAACGTGGCAACAGGAGCACACAGGCAAATGGGCCAACTGGGGTAAACGTGTTGGCCATGCCAGGAACGTCAACTAAGGTGTGTACGCCGAAATAGGTAGATGAGTCAACCGAGGTTCAGGTTCTAGAGCTTAGATGGTTTATTCACAACTCACGTGATTATATTGTACGTACCTAAACCTCTATGCGCTTACCCACATTTTGGCACCCATCGTTATTTTGGAACTGTTTCGGTGTGCAAAATAACACTACCTATTCTCCTTTGACATAAATTGGTCTTGCAAGTTCAACAAATATGTTGGTTGCACATCTATATTATTCGTTGTTCAGGAGGTCTATTCAGCTTCGAAAGTATGTACCGGAGGTGAGTTCATGGGATGTAACCGTCATATATGTTACAACTGCACAATGCTCCCGCTGCAACGCGCGAGTTAACCCACTCGTTATAAACAAATGAGATGGGTTATTGATACCCTTAAAATACTAACAATGCCTCTTTTATGTTTTTTTGTTTTTTTTTTTATTTATTTTTATTTTTTAATTATGTTTATATTAAAAACTCATAAATTAACAGTACATAACATAAAATATAAAATTTAATAAGTTAAAAACATTAAACTTAAAAAAACCAAAATAAAAACAGATAAAAAGTTATGTTATACTGTAAACAAAAAGTTCTAAAAGAAATATTGATTGTAAAAAATGAGCCATAAATGGTCCTAATAACACAACCCTAAACACTAAACAAGTACAAATGCAATAAATACTATCCTAACGTATATCATTTAACAAGCGTTTTGACTTGAAGCAAACACACGTTGAATTAAAAAATAATAATAATAAAATAATAAAAAAATGTACCATGATAGGATACATGCCACAATTGACAAAATATCATAGAAAAAAAGCTATAAATTCATAACGTATTTTAAAAAAAAACTCATTATGCTATATCTACTTCACTTATTGTCATAATACATAACACTTTTCATTTTATTCGGTTATTTTCTGTCTGTTTTTATCCGTTTTCGTAAATCGTCCATTTTTATCCGTTTTCATTTTAATATCTCCAAATAAAAACAGATAAAAACCGTTTTGACGTGGATAATAAAAAGCGATTTTTATCCATTTTTATCTGTTTTTATCCCGATAAATTAAAATGAAAACGGATAAAAATGGACGATTTAGGAAAACGGATAAAAACGAACAGAAAATAACCGAATAAAATGAAAACGGTATGTGTTATTACAATAATTGAAGTAGATAGAGCATAATGAGTTTTTTTGTAAAGTACGTTATTAATTTATAGTTTTTTTCCTATATCATATCACCCTTTTGTGAGCTGCATTAGCTACTTTTTTTCATCCTGGCACTTATTCTTCAATAAAAATACCCGATAAGATCAACACATCAGATTCTTAGTAATACACCTCTTGTGCTCTTGGTATTGTTTTCTTAAAATTGACCTATAAAAGGGTATTTGGGTGGGCATATTTTACGGTTATTATTGCAACTTGAAGAAGCTAAATTAGCATAAGGTATTCAGTTGATCGAAGTTAGGTGGAGTAAGGTAACGTAGTAACATGTTTCTGATTTTCAACCCACTTCTTCTCTAGCTGATACTATTCATTATTTCTTCCAACAACCTCTTCATTTACGCATTTCGTCGAACCCATTGTACACACTTTCTTAGAACCTTTTACTCGTCTTCACCTTCCCATTGCTTAATTCTTTCGTATTTGTAAAAACCCATATTAGATTAAATTTCTTCGTAACACTTATTAAACCTTTTAACTTAAAATCTTGGTAGCTTCAGTTAAAGCCACATTATTAATAAGTTCAACCTCAAACGATTATTTAAAGGATTGAGATCCTCTAAAGTTAATTTGAACATGACCGGTAATGTTTTCTCAGAAGCAAAATAGTAAAGCCTACTGAGGGACTCAATTCTCTTTTTGATTGTGAAATAACATGACCGGTCATGTTTATACCAACTTTAAAGGATCTCAATCCTTATTTAAAACACCTAATTAATCTCAATAAACAATTTTCAGATCTCATGTCAAACATAGTATCCTAACAACACAATTTACGGGCATGTAGGTTGGTTTAGATGGAGCCAAAACCTAATTTTTCAAATAAAACTGAACGTGGAATATAGAGGAATCATCGAACTTAACGAAGCAAGTCATGTGATAAATTAATGGGGTTGCTTATCAGTATATCCTTTAAAATGATAACAAACTTCCATCAATTTTATATATATATATATATATATATATATATAGGGAAGGGATCCAATAAGAAGAATAATTAAAATAAGAAGGGTAAGAAGTAATTCTAGCCACACATTTTAATATGGGAGGGAAAATTTGAATGAAGATGCATCCATTTTTGTAGGTGCATCTAGAATGAGTGGTTGTGGTTACTTCCTATCCTTCTTATTTTTATTATTCTTCTTATTTGATCCTAACTATATATATATATATATATATATATATATATATATATATATATATATATATATATATATATATATATATATATATATATAGTGTAAGGTTATTTTCAGAACTAAAAAAAGGTCGAGAACTGCGAGAACCGATCACAACCATTTATTTTTTGATCAATGGCTATTAAGACTTGTGGCATAATCGTAATAAAATATAATACTAGGTAAAATTATTTAATAGATGTAAGGGTAGAATAGGAACACTGTCAAATTATTTTCTCTCCAGCAAAATAAAAGCGGTTCCATCATTAGATCCATATTTTTAGCCTCACCCCATTTCTCTCATTTTATTATTCTACAGAATACTTGAAACCCTAGCCACCAAATCATCATCAAAACTAACAAGTATGAGACTATTTCCGGCCCACAATGACACCATAGTCCCTGCCGCCACAATTGACCATCGGTCCGACTGTTGGTTCCATTCTCCGCCACAACCAATTTTCTCAAACCGGAGGTTAGATCTTTATTACTATTGTTTTTGGATTTTATTCTATTATTGTTTGTGTTTTGATTATGTTGTTATTGGATTAATTGTGTTTTAGTGTTTGTTTATATTGGATTTGTAAAATTATTTGATATAATTTATTATTGATTTTATGAAGATATGTTGAATTGTAGATGAATTTATTGCTTAAGATTAATATGTTTTTTTTAGCAAGTGGATTATGTTGAGATCGAATTGTATGTTTTAAAAAAAAATAAAAATAAAAAAAAAAATAAAAAAATATGATTTTGATTTGGATCTGGGTGTTTGTTTTTGTGAAATTGGTGATTCGGTAGCTAACGACTACTATTATATAATATAATAAACTATTAGACATAGATGTATATATATATATATATATATATATACTAGCAGGGTACCCGCGCGTTGCAGCGGCGGGTACCCTGAAATAAAAAATTTCTATGAATCATATATTTTAGTTTATTATGTTCTTTTTAACAATAAATTTACGGATATCAAGAATTTCGTATAGCCCGTGCCCGTTCGGGCTCGAACCCATTGGCCCGTGTCTGCTCGGGCTCGGGCCCGTTTGGGAAACTTTAGAAAAAGTACATGAATGGTCCTTGCGGTTACAACCAACCCCCCCCCCCCCCCCCCCCCCAAATAATATTATTGTTTTTATTTTTAGATTAAATACACAAAAATGGTTCATGTGGTTCTATGGGTATTCATGCGTTTGTACAAGCTTAGCTTAACCAAACTTCATTTATCACTTTGCCTAATAGCCCATCACGTGTTCAGTCCAAATCAACTTGCATCATCCCACAAATGAAATTAAACTCAAGAAGCCCACGATCCAACTTTGATGAGGCCCGATCCAACCAAATTCTTCTAATATCCGGTTATATAACAATCTCACACACCTTTTAACCTAAACCTAAATCAGTTGATAACCCTAGGTTAACTTTGTGCAGCCAAGATACACATTCACAAACCCTGGTTGTTAACAATCCGCCTCCCACTTCTAACACAGCCATCCATCCTCTCCAATTATCCAAACGCATCATCCAATAATTCAACCAAACATATCATCTGATGATCTCAGATTCTCCATTTTTCTTTTGATAATCATGAATTATAAACACATGAACACTCTCTTTGATTATTGTTTATCCAACCAAGCACAAAAAAACAACCCACTACCAATCTTGTGTTCAATCGAATATAATAAATACATGAATCATGAGATGGCTTCAAGATCTTTTTCAAGGTCTAAGGTAGGTGAATGACAATTCATTCAGTTTCAGTAACCGAACATAAAGGATGAATGAAACCAATCGGTTTTGTTCTTCTTTTAATATAGTTCGAATATTATCAAAGGTTAAGCCTTTACATTGAACAATGAGGAAGTTTTCTTGTCGTACATAGATCTTTTAAGATCTACGAGCTCATAGTACTCCACGAAAAGAACCAACTGTGATCATTATGATGTCTTTGTTTGTTATTAGATCTATGATGTATAAATTTCGTGAGTGATGATGTTTCAAAGGTTTTGAAGTGTAATGAATACCACGAAAATAAACTGAGATCTTGATTTGAGTCTTGGAGATGAGTTTTGATGTTGATGTTGTGGTTCTTGGAGATGAGTTTTGTAGATTATGCTTTACATTTTGTATTAATTGGTGATGGGGTGTATTAATTGTTTGGTCAAGGAGCTTGTATTAATGTGTTGTATATTATGCATACGTGGTTGTAAGTCTGAATTTTTGTGCTTTAATGTGTTGTACATCATGCTTTAATGCTTTCAAGTCTGAAAAGTCTGAAAATTAAATAAGAGAGAGAGTGGTTTGTGCATTATAAGTAGTATAGATATATATATATATATATATATATATATATATATATATATATATATATATATATATATATATATGCAGATGGTGCAATCTGATATCTATATTTAACGAGTATTCGTCAATCACCCTGTCGTTTATATACGCCTCTAGTGTATTTTATTAGATTGTTATGGTTCGAATATACGTGTCTTTTTGAAAAAAAAAAAAAAAAAAAAAAATGTTGCCCACCCACTGAGAACTTATGGTGTCTTCTTTACGGTTCATCTCCCCCAAGCATATAGTATAATATAATTATTTTTGGTTTCATATCATTTGAGAATTCAAATACACGATGCCTCATCAAAGTTAAAATATTTATTTAGCAAACATATGAATTACTATGTACTATACTTATGAACTTGTTTTTATATAGTTTTAATATAATGTGCGCATATGTGTTATTAAAGTTTTTGATGAATTTGATGCCTTCGGTGCATATGTGTTATTGAGAGTGCATATGTATTTTTACATTTTTTGGTGAATTTAATACCTTATGTGCATATGTGTTTTTACAATTTTGGAGTTTAAACATATTGAAAGTGCATATATGTTTTTAGTTCTAATATAAGGATATTTTGTGTTTAGTTCTGATTTAAAGGTGCACTTGTGTTTTAAGGTTGTACTAATGAGGTTAAATTTTAGTGCATCTATGTCAAAATGTGTTAATAATGTGTTATAGAATCTATTGAGTTAGTATGAACACTTTTAACATGGATATTAGGGCATCAAAATGCATCTGTGTTAAAAAAAATTAGGGCATCAAATGCATCTGTGTTAAAAAGTTAGGGGCATCAAATGCATATGTGTTACAAAATTAGGGCATCAAATGTATGATTACATTATATGCATTTAAGTGGGTCAAATTATGCATTGGAGCATCCGTATGTATGACTATATCAGTCTGAAGAGTTATCAAAGCATATGAATGTATGATTAGCTGAATAGAAGTTTTATGTTGTATTATCATCTTTTATGTTTAGGAAAAGTCATTTCATTACTGTGTTTTTCTGTTTTTCAGGGTTATGATATTAGTTCTCACAACTAATTACCACCTGGTGTGCAATTTATGGAAGGTGGGTAGCTATTGATGGTCAAGATTTTTGAACCAAAACCAAAGAGGAATTGGATTAAATACTGCCTATAATTTAGATACTTAATAGGGGCTGGAAATTCGGTTGGCTAGGCAATGGGTCAAAACAGCTAGTTATTTACTATGGTTCAAAACAGGGCATGGTACGGGCGACATTTTGTGTGACTTATGACCAGTTTGACGTGGTCAACCTGTTTGACAATAGGTGTCTTAGAAAAGTGTAGAGTAGAATATGCTAGTGTCTTTGCTGCTAAGATGATTTTTTTAACGAGTCATTATTTGAATCAATGTTCTGCTTTCTATGCAAACTATCCTTCACGAGCTCTTGCAAATATGGCAAAAATATTACAATGTGCAAAAAAAGAGCACTTTTTATGTCTAAAATTGATTTCTTTTGGAATTGCATTTTTTTTCTGGTTAACCATTTAAAAATTGGTGGTTTCTTTGCGATATAAAGCCATTTAGCTATCATGTTAACAACATATCTACATGTAGAAAAATCTTGGTGTTTTCTAAAATACATTACAGTTAGATTTGGCCACAAACATAAAAAAGTGTTTATCTTTTTTCATCTAGTATAGTGACTTTTAAGACTTGTTGAGTATACCAATCTCTATTTTTTTTGAATTATATCATATAACAATTAATCGAACTTGGTTTTTTAATTTGTTGTTATTGGAGGTTTTAGACTACTAAACATTTCTTCTCGATTACATAATATTTTTTAAGTGCATTAATATATATCATGTAAGTGCATCTGTATGTATTTTTAAGTGCATCAATGTATATCCTGTAAGTGCATCTGTATGTATTTTTAAGTGCAACACTTATGTGATCAATACTCATTCAGTGTGCTCATTGCAGCTGCTGGTAACTCTAAAGGGGTGCCACCTACTATTAGGTGTTGCTTTAGACATGAAGTGAAGATGCGACATTTGACCGAAGAGCAGAGAGTTGAAGGCGTTGCTTCCAGATGTAAGTAAGAATATTCTTTTATTTTATTTCTACTTATAGAGTCTAGATTCCAGAATCAATGTACATGCAATGATATTCAAAGTGCAGGAGATGATAATTTTTCATTGTAGATGTCTAAAGAGGATCTTGTAAAAGATGTGGTTGCACAAACATCTGGTTTCAAATATGAGATTATATACAAATTCAAATATGTAAAAGTTAAAATCTATTAAATCACGCTACTTAAATAAGAGTAGATTTTTATTTGGGTAATACAACTTATGCGTTTAGTGCATGCATTTGTTGGAATTATTAAGGCATCTGTTTGCATATTTAATGCATCCATTTGCATGTTTTAGAGAATCTATTTGGACATATTAGTGCATCCATCTGTATTGTAAGAGTTTTGTTAAGTATGTTTTTATCATTTTAAAATCTGATGTGTGAATATTAATATATGTTTTTACTGTTTGCAGTCTGGTTCTCATGCTTATGCAAGAGAGTCCTCATAAAGAATCCTAAACATTCCTAAGAGGATAAGTGGTCCTGTTAGGAATTAGAAATTCCAGGTATTAAAGAGTCGGTCACCTCAAGCATATGTAATCGTTAGAAAGCTCGTAGTCGTAGTTATTTTAAGTTAAGTAGTATTTAGTTAAGTAACACCGTGGAGGACGGACGGGTCTTTACCCACTGTATGCCTGATCCACAGCCCGTTGTGTGGCGTTTTATGTAAGACTATAAATACTCTCTACCTCCCAAGGTAGAGAGTTGGAGCTCATAATAATATCTTTCACTTTCTCTCACTAAGTTCCCTAAACCTCTAACTTTCTCTCTCTAGAATTCCACTTATACGCCCACTTTGTGTTATGGTTTGATGTGTATGTGAAATCCAATATCTTACAATTGGTATCAAGAGCTATGGTTAGATCATATCTTGCACATCTTTGGATTTCTAGTGGTTTTTAGGTGGTTTTTGAGTTTGAAAAAGTTTAGTGGTTTGTGCATCATTTGGTTGATTTCTTGTGTTAAAGCTTGGATTTTGTTAGTACTTTTATGTTTAGAATCATCACAAGTGTTTAGGTTTTCATTTGGTAAGCTTGAATCATCTTGGTTGGGTTGTTTTTGGATTGAAAAGTGATGTTTGTGATGTTTTCTTGCTAGCGACTTGACCTACGGATTTCTTTCTTGCTAGCGACTTGCTTTACATTTTTTGTAGCGAGTTGCAGTTTGTGGAGTTAGCGACTTAGGCCTAGCGACTAACAGTACAAGTAGTGGATGCTCCACTACGGGTAGCAACTTGGTGTTAGCGACTTGGTAAGTAGCGAGTTGCTATTTAGCGACTTGATTCCTTAGCGACTTGTATCTTAGCGAATTGCTGCCAAAATTTTGCTAGCGACTAGAGGCTTAGCGAGTTGCTATTTAGCGACTTGTCTTTTGTTTAGCGACTTGGGACTTTAGCGACTTGGTGGAATAGCGAATTAGAAGATAGCGACTTGGTGCATAATTTTCTAGCGACTTGGGTGATTTCTTTACGGTTTTCTCTTGATTTAGTAAAATCCCGTGAAAGAATCTATTTCCCGGTTTAATCATAGAGTTATAAAATCCCGTTTAATTTGTCATCATGTCTACCAACATTTCTACAATCATCTCCACTGTTGCCGAGGATGTTCAAGCAGCTGGTTCAGATACTCGTCCACCCATGCTTGACAGAACTGACTACGACTCTTGGGCTCAACGAATCAGATTGTACTGTCTTGGAAAGGAAAATTGTGTCAACATTCTCAAATCCATTGATGAAGGACCGTATTGGGTTGAGACGACTAGAGATGTACTTGATACTGCTGAAGATGGAACTCTGATTTATGGAATGGACAGACCAAAGATGTATGATGAGCTTGATGATAAGGAGAAAAAGAGATTCGATGCTGATATCAGGGCTTCTAACATTGTTCTTCAAGGTCTTCCAAAAGACATCTACAAGCTGATCAATCACAACACCGAAGCAAAGGCAGTATGGGACAATGTCAAGATGCTTCTCTCAGGTTCTGAATTAACTATGGAAGACAGAGAATCACAACTCTATGACGAATTTGAACACTTCAAGATGAAACCAGATGAGAGTGTCTATGAGTACTATGTGAGATTTCATAAGCTGGTGAATGATATGAGGAACATCAGAATGACTATGCCTAACATTCAGCTGAACTCAAAATTTGTGAACAACATGAATCCCGAATGGCACAAGTTTGTCACCTCTGTGAAGCTCACTAAAGGATTGAAGAATACAAACTATGAGCAACTCTATTCCTTCCTCCTTCAGAATGAGAGACATGCTATGTTTGAAAAAATGATTCTTAATCAGTTCAAAACCAACCAGGGAGAGACAAGCTCATCTAATGACTCAACTGCCTTCTACTCAAACATCGGAATCACAACCAAAGCCTCACAAGTCATACCCATGGGTAATGGTAATCACAAACTCATTCCTGATCCTATGTTCAAACAAGCTGATGCTGATGCACACGTGGGTAACATCATTAATCAACTAGCTCTTCTGATTAGTCAAAACATGAATTCTCTCCCACAAACCAACAACAACCTCAGAACAGCATCTAACCCACACAATCAAGCTACTGTTAAAGATGGGAGGATCGTGGTGCAACCAGTTCAGGAAAGACAGTATGATCAGGGAAGAGGTGGAGTTGGTAGAGGTTATGTTGGTAATCAGAATCGAGGAAGGAATGGTAATCAAGGTCAAGCTAAGCCGATCAAATGTTATAACTGTGGTGGTGAGGGACACATTGCAAGGAACTGCACATCTCCAAAACGTCCACAGAATGCTGATTACTTCAGAGATAAGATGCTGCTTGTACAAGCTCAGGATAATGGTGCTGCTTTGGATGAAGAGGAATTGTTGTTTCTTGCTGAGGGCAATGCCAAGACCTATGATGCAGATGTGGATGAGCAGCCTATTCATGAGATAGGTCATAATCATCAGAATGCCTTTCAAGTCGCTGATTGTGATGCATACGACTCTGATGTGGATGATGGACCTACTGCACACACAATTTTTATGGCTAGCATTTCTCCAATGGTTTCTCCCAAGGTCTCTTCTTCACCACAAGCTGGCCCATCCAAAGACAAACTCATCTCAGAGGTATTAAAACTATACGATGATGCTGATGTGCAAAAGATGCATGACAAAGTACAATCAACTGAAACTATTGAATCAAATATTGAAAATATGGAAAATATGGATGCATCTTCTGTAGTCAGCAATGACTATGTTTTTTATGAATACACTGCATGTGCCCCTGATGATTCTGTAATTTCTGAACTAAATGCCTATAAAGAACGTGTTGCTATTTATGAACAACGTGCAAATTTTGAGTTGACCACTCGTGAGCAGGAAATGGATGACCAAGTGCGTACAATCATTAGAAAAAGTAATTTTAGAGAAGAAGTATTAAAACAAGAGTTAAATTCCTTGCAAGAAAAGCTTTCTAAAACTGCTAAACAAAAACAAGAACTTCAAGAAAATGTGAAAATGCTTAAGCAAAAATTTAATGCAAAGGAATCAAAACTCTTGAAAGATTTTTCTAATCTGAAAACTTTGAAAAACAAACTTGAAAACAAGTTGTACATACAAGGGAACACCATTCAGACTGCTCACATGATCACTAAGCATAGAGTTCTAAGCGATAAGCATAGTGTTCCCATTATAGATAAACCCAACCCTGAGTACGGGAAGATAGCAAAAGCAGCTCAAAGTGTGATCTATGATGGCAATGAGATTCTTAAACCTAGACAAAAACCTAGTTGCTTTGCGTGCACAGAGGAAGATAAGAAATTAGATGAAATCACTAGGGAGAAGATGAATAAGAAACTAAATGATCCTAAATGCAAAGAGAAGAAAGTAATTATCACTCCCCATGACTACAAAAAGGAGAATTGGATCTCCTTGAACATGTTTAAGCCTCAAACATTGTTGACTCCCGAACAAGTGTTCTGGAAAAAGGACTTAGATAAGCAGAAAGCAGAAAATATTGTTGAAACAAACCCTCCCCTTTGGAAGATGCCTAAAGCAACTGTGTATCCTCCCAATACGCCAATGCATCTAGTTCCTAGAACGATTGCTACTAAAAGCAAGATCTTAATCAGTCAATATGTTATTTTTCAACTATTTGTTGATTTTGAGAAAACTTGTAAGAAAAGGATCACACCCACTGGGATTACTGAAGGGGAAAGGGGTTTTGAACAAACAAAAGAATGCTATTTAACTGAGGTCATGCCTTTCTTTAAACTTCTAAAAGATCACTTTGAGAGTCTTAAAAAGGGATAGATACTGATATTAAGGGAATGGAAAAGGAATTTGATGCAATGATAGTTGAAGTTAGTGACTATGAGCGAGCACTAAAATATCATGAGATTGAGAGGAAGAACTTGCATACACTAAATGAGAACCTGATTTCTGAATGTATTGCTCAAGATGTGTTTTTCACTGCTACAAATTGTTCTATTAATGCTTCCCAATTTCATGAATTATCTGTTGCCCTGAAAGTCTCCCATGATCGTGTTATTGAGCTTGAAAAAACTAATTCTGAACTAAACGAGAAAATTGAACTGGATGATCACGACAATTTGGTTAAACATTTTTCTAATCTAAAAGTTGAGCATTTTAATTTACAACTAAAATATCAACATCTTAAAGAAAATGTCAAAACTTCAAATATCAAGACATCCTCAGATGCTCCAGAGTTTGATGCAGTTTTTCAAATTAACAAACGTGATGAACAGATTAAAGCTCATTGCAACACGACCAGAAAGTTGAAAGGCCAAATCTCTCAATTAAAGGGTCAAACGAACAATATGACAGGCTCCCAAATGCCTCCTCCTTTAGATTCTCAGAATTCTCAAACGTTTCATCTTCAAAACCTAGTAAATGCATTACAAAAGGAAAACAAAAGTTTTCTAGAAGAAAATGAAAAGGTTAAACGTCATTTCAATGAGTTATTTGAATCAATAAAGGTCACTCGTAACAAAAATAACGAACAAATAGCTTCATTGCAAAAGGAAATTGAGAATCTGAAGAGTCAGGTAAAAGGGAAAATGCCAATGACCAATGGGGAGAATGGTGTATCAAAGGTTCACTCTTGTAATAAATATGATTTGTCTGTGAAATATGTCCCTCCTCATCTAAGGAACAACAAACTTGCTGCTCAAACATACTTCTCATCCCTTAAGGATTGCCTAGAATGTCTGCGTGAGATTGTTGAAGAGGATAAGTTAGAGAAACCTCATGATAATGCAATTGGACATGCATGCTTATATGCCAAACGATCTCAAGAAATCCTAGAATGCTTGATCACAATATGCCCAAAGTCCTTAGGTGAGAGAGTTAATCCTTTGATTCCATGTTCGATGCCTAATGCCAAGTATAATATTCATTCGATGCCCAATGTTTTGAATGTGAACCTTAGTGTGCCTTTAAGTAGTTCAGATTCCAGATCTGTCAATGCTAAGAAAGAGAACTCAAGTGTGCCTTCTAGGAGTACAAATCCCAGCACTTCTAGTTTTAAGAAAGTGAACCTTAGTGTGCCTGCATGTAGTTCAGATCCCATCACATCTAAACATGTGATACAAAGAGTAGTAAAACCAACTAATGTTCCCATTCCCTCTACAGGAGTAATCAGTGACATTAAAGGGAGCAGGTCAAAGTCTCAAGACAATACAAGGAATGATAGGACCTCGCAAGCTAAGAATGTGCACTGGAAAAGAGTAGAAGAACAATCTAGGAACTTTAAGTTTGAACCGAATAATACGAATCGTGTTGATTCTAGTATTAGCCATAGGCGTACTGTAATTAATTCGAATTCTGATACTATTTGCAAACCTTGTATTGATGTCTGCTTGAATTCTGTTTCTAATCATGAATGTGGTGTTAATGTTTTGCCTAATGATGTTAATTGTCCAGTTAATATTGTTAATGCTAAAATTCATGCTAAGAAGGCTAAAAGGCAAAAACGAAAGAAAGTTAGAAAACAGTGGAAACTCACAGGAAGAACATTTAGTAAGATAGGCTATTATTGGATACATGTTGGTCATAAGACTAATCAGACAATGCCCACTAGAAAATGGATGCCTACTGGTAGAACTATTCCCTTAAGAAGTGAGCACACTGTGAACAGGGCTAATACAGACACTAGTACTGCACCTATTCACAATGATTCCATTGCCTTAATTTCTGATATGAATGCTTCTATTTCTGATGTGGGTGTTCCAACCATTGTTATTAACCAAATGGAACCCATTCTTGCATGGGGATCCCAATTATCCAGTTATCCATTCTTGTCTGTGTTCAACTGCAGATCATTCAAATCGTTCTGTGGTACCTGGACTCAGGCTGTTCCAAGCATATGACTAGCGACCGGTCACGGCTCATGAACTTCGTGAGCAAATTCATCGGGACAGTTAGATTCGAGAATGATCATTTCGGTGCTATTATGGGTTATGGAGACTATGTTGTTGGCAAAAGTGTTATCTCTAGGGTTTACTATGTATAAGGTCTTGGTTACAACTTGTTCTCTGTTGGTCAATTCTGCGATTCTGATCTAGAAGCAGCCTTCAGAAAACATACCGGCTTCGTTAGAGAACTTGATGGTAAGGAACTTTTAAGAGGTTCACGTGGTTCAAATCTATACACCATCTCTATCGAAGATATGATGAAGTCTTCTCCAATTTGCTTGCTGTCAAAGGCCTCTAAAACAAAGTCATGGTTATGGCATCGTCGTCTCAATCACTTGAACTTCGGTACCATCAATGATCTCTCCAGAAAGGACTTAGTTGTAGGTTTACCTAGACTCAAGTATGAAAAGGATCATCTTTGTTCAGCATGTCAATTGGGAAAAAGCAAGAAGTATGCCCATAAACCCAAACCTACTAACTCTGTCACAGAAGTTCTTCATATGATTCATATGGATTTATGTGGACCAATGAGGGTGCAGAATATCTGTGGGAAGAAATATGTGTTAGTTGTGGTTGATGATTACTCTAGATTCACCTGGGTCAAGTTCTTAAGGACAAAGGATGAAACTCCTGATATCATCATCAAACTCATCAAACAACTGCAGGTTCGACTTAACAAAACAGTCAGAATAATCCGAACAGACAATGGAACTGAGTTTGTCAACAAACAACTCAGTGAATTTTATGAAAGCGTTGGAATCAGCCATCAAAGAAGTGTTCCACGAACTCCTCAACAGAACGGTGTAGTTGAAAGACGAAATCGAACTCTTGTAGAAGCCGCTAGAACAATGTTGATTTACTCAAAGGTTCCAATGTTTCTCTGGGCTGAAGCTATTGCCACTGCATGCTACACACAAAATCGTTCCCTGATTCACACTGTTCATGGAAAAAAGTCCATATGAACTTGTCCACAACAGAAAACCTAATCTCTCTTTCCTTCGTGTGTTTGGTGCATTGTGTTATCCAACTAATGAGGGACAAGACTTAGGCAAACTTAGAGCTAAAGCAGACATTGGAGTATTTGTAGGGTATGCACCAAACAAAAAGTCATACCGAATCTACAACAAAAGAACCCGAAATATCATGGAAACTGTGGAAACGTAGAGGGGGGTGAATACGTTTCCGTTTAAAAACTTTAGATCTTTAGTATCAAATCGCTTATGAAGCTTGTTATAATATGAAAGTACCAATTATTGTTTGTGACTAATATAAAGCATGGTAAACCAAGTTGTCACACAATCATGAACATCAAACCACATCACAAACAATAGTATAGTGCAAGTATAAAAGTAAAGAGATAAAGAAAGGAAATTGCAAACCAAACACGAGGATTTATAGTGGTTCGGTCACGGATCTCCTTTCCGCCCTACTCCACTCCCCGAGTACCCAACTCGAGAGTTACTTCACTAAATCAACAAGCTCCCTTGTCGGCGGAGAAAACCTTACAATCGTCGCTTACACTTTTTCCGGTACAAAGCTAAATACCTGGTTCTAGTTCGAGGTAGAACCAACCTAACGTCGCCTATACAATATTTCCGACACTAAGCTAGATGTCGAGTTCTTTTACAAGGGTACAACCACTCCCAATATGTTTTATGGCCCAACATAATAAACCTTGTGTTTTATGGCACAAACACATAAACCATCTAATCTAGTTTGGTGAAAGTGTTGTTATGATGCAATGATGTTTACACTAATGATCCATGACACAAATGTCTAATGGATATGAATAACTACTTCTAAATGAACTTCCATTAATAGGAAGCCTTCATGATGAAGATCACAAGTTCCCTAAACTTCTTATGATAGATCTTCAACTTGTGGTGAGTGGGGATGGCTAGATCTCCAAGATTTCCTTGGTTGATCATAGAGTATGCTTACAACAAAGATGAATGTTAGAAGCATTATGATCATGATCATTAGGGTGTTTAATGTGTGTTACTACATTGTTAATGATTGATCTAAATGTATGCAAGAAGGTGGAGAAGATGTGCTTTGAAGTGGTGAAGAAATGGGAAAACAATGGGCTTCTATTTATAGCCAAAAGTGGTCAGGAGCGTCCACGGACCACGGACCCCTTAAAAGAGTTCCGTCCTTTATACAATTTGGTGTCGTGGGTGCCTGACATAAAATCTAAAAAATCTTTCTTCAAATCTTTCCAAGATATTACCAAATCTTACTAAGATCACATTTGATATATTGAGTGTCAATCTAACCAAAATATTCAAGTGATCTTCCAAGGATTTCAAAGATGATGCATGACATGATGTAACATGTATTTCCATTTTTAGATTAAAAGGTTTATCAAAGTAAACTTGTAAAATGTATTATGTAACTAGTTGATAAAATGTCTAGTTACCTTTTGAAATACTTGTGAATGCAAAATGTAAAATGAGGTTCGAAATAGAATGGTTAACCTATTAAAATACTTAGTGACTCTAAACGTATTTTAAACATTCTAAATGATTTGTTAATGGGTTTGATCATAATGCCACATAACAAACATGTACGAACCTGTGTTGTAACATACGAGGACTTGAGACATCGAGAGGTGTTGAATGTATGTTGAGACAAATGTAATTACAAGTAACTTGTACATTTTACGTTATGTATTACAAGTTACATGTTTGTCATCAATCAAAACAAACGAGACTGTATAGATTAAATATCATAATATTTGCACTAACAATCTCCCCCTTTTTGATGATGACAAAGATATGTAAACGTAATAGAAAGTACAATGTAAAAAGTTACTTGTATCCTTACTACCTTTACATTACCTTCTCCGTTTACACTCTTCTCCCCCTTTTGTCGAAACAAAAAGGGCGTGTCCTTGGAGTTTAACTTCATTTCTCCCCAAAAAGGTGAGCTTGCATCATCCCTAGTGAAGTTAAATCGTCTACTTTAATCCGTTCCTTGTTTGGTAGCGGATCCATGGATCAAATAAAGAGGCTTAACCTACATCAAGGTTAGTTTTATGCAACAAAAATTATGAGAAATATATGAAAAAAAAGAAAAATGCATAGCAATGTTAGCCTAGTTTCTCCACTTTTTATCGAAGCACAAATGCTTGTTGAAAAGTGAGAATGATGCTAAATGCGTGCATGCTCCCCCTTGTTTGAGGTGTCAGGGTATGATTAAAAATCTACAAAACAAATATTAGTGCAAAAGTATATTCGTCGTTGGACGAGTAAGTGATATACAACAAAGTGTGTATAAGATGCATTCAGTAAATTCTTGACGGAAGCTCCCCTTGCTCTAGGGCGTCAAGATGAACCTTCAAAATAAATATTAGTATAATAGAGGCTTTGTCTTTAGACAAATATGTCATATACAACCAAGTGTATAGACGATGCAATATGAGTGCTTAAAGGATATTCCTCCTTGTTCTAGGGTGTCAAGAAGCACCTAAAATAAGAAAAATAATTGATGCAAACTTCATCCTTAGATGAGTAAGTTATATACAATCGAGTGTATATGATGATGAACCTACAATGAAAAACATTAGTGCAATATATTTCATCTTTTTCACAAAGAAAAATGAGATGTATATATGTGATAAATGATATAATCAAAGATCTCATGAAGTGTAGTCTCCTAATTAAAATCATAAGAAAAGTGAGAATATAATATGATAAAAGCCTACAAAATAATTCCTAAAAAGAAGATATGAAGTCTTCCACCGGGTGTGCCACTAGTGGTGCTAGTGTTGGTGTCGGTTTACTAGTAGGATTCATGTGGTGATGGTAGATGACTTGACATTTACAAAAGCAAATTTTCGCTAATCCATGGTGGTGATGATTAGTGAAAGTGGTGATGGAAGGTGGTGGTGATTAGGTAGGAAGCTATTAAGGAGTTAGAAACTCGTATGTATAGCAAATATAAAAATATGGACTCATGCAATCCTTTCGTCATGTCAAGTGACCAAAGCTAAGAAGAAAAAAAATGTGAATGGACATTGCATTTCAATGATGCATAAGGGTTATGATTTGAATGATTTATTGATGCTAACGATCTATTGTTTTGAGCAAGTTCTCATATGCTTCAACCCAAGAGTAATCAATAATGCGTTCTATCTAAGAATATTATAATGAAGATACCAAAAAAAGTATAAAAGTGATAACATGAAGATAAATTCGTTCATTGATTGACACGAATTATAAAAATGACCTATTCTAGGTGACAATGGGAAAGGTAGTATTAGCATGGTTTTGACCGACATGGATGATTATCACTTTGAAAAGAAGTGAAGACAATATGGAAAATACTAATAATGAGTACCTATATGAGGATGAGAATGACATCATATGAGTGAGAGTTGGATGGACCAACGTGTTGGAGATGGCTGTTTTGATTAATATATCGTTTGCACTGACAAGGACATGCATGATAAGCGAGAAAAGGATAAGATCCTATGATGGTGTTCTAGATGGTGAAGTTGTAAGGTGCTAGTCTAAGGAAAATCCTATATGTGGAGATGAAGACGTTTTGTAAAAACACATGATGCGTTTTTCACTTGATGAGGTATTGGTGCGAAAAAGGTTGAACTAGTTGTGGTTTCATGAACCGGCTTTAGCTAAGTGGTGTTTACCTATGTGTTGGTATTGTAGAGTCTAAGAGACATAAAATTTGACAAAAGACAATTATGTGAATGGATTTCTCTCCCCCTTAATTGGTGGACATCCAACATAATGTGTAATGTATCAAATAAGGAATGACAACAAAGTGTTTAGGAGGTTATTCGGGTTAACGAAAGAGATGAGCTTAGTGAACTTCATCCTTAAAGTTACGTACCTCTTCTTGATTAATACGAGATGATCGTATGATGAGGCATGTGGTTTCCTAATAGGAAGTGAAGAGGTTTAGAGTATTGTTATAACTAAATAATGATGGAGGTTATTTTTTGAAAGCGGAAGCAAAAATGAGATTTGGAAAGAGGTCGGTTGAAAGACAAGAATGCAAAGCCAACCCTCTAGAACTTAATTCTATATGCTTTTAAACTATATGCAAGTGTATGGGTCCCATAAAGCATAGTACTAATCTACGTAGCAATAAAAGGGATTATGCAAAATGAGCATATAAAAGTTAGAACCAAGTGAGATAACAAATAATTTGTTATCAACCTACAAAACAAATTTGTTAGTGACAAAAGATGTTAACATGATAAAAATCAAATGATAACATATTATATAAGCAAAAACAACACATTGCACTTAGTAGACAAGAAATCACCACGCAAGATAGCATCAAAACAATCATAATATGCAAGAATACGACCTTATTCAAGACATTTCATTATGAGATTTTTTTGTTGTTAGACTTAGACATTTAAGCATACTTGGATATACAATAATCTATGTGATTAATTTGTAAGATAAAAAGGCTTCTAAAAGTTAGTCATACCAAAAGCACTTTGACATATTATATGTGCACACGTAGCAAACCAATAGTGTGACAAGAAGCAAAAGAAACAAGATGAAAGATTCATGCAAGCCATGTTTAAGACATAACAATTTGGAGCATGTATCATTTGGATCGTACTACACATAGATATAATGAATGCCAACTAATAGCTTTCAAACACAAACTTATCATATCAGAATTATCACGTATCAAAATGACATATTATGATTTCATAAGTAACATGTTAATCATGCTAAAACTAATTCAAAAGTAAGTATCATGCAAATAAAGTTTTAGGTTTAAATGTTTAGTAGCATGAAACAAGAATACAAGCATTATAAAGATAAAACCGTACTAAGGTTTACACATTTGACTAGTTATCAAACACTAAGATAATGTCAAATCAACTTATCGTATCAAACAAGAACATGTAGTCAACACATGTAAGTGCAATGCAAGTAGTTTTAAAAAAAAAGTCATATATACTACTTGTTTGATTAGTATTCCTAAGGCGAGGCAAACTATCAATGTTTTAACACTTACTTTAGGCAAGTATAGGAATACAGATTTTTCAAGTTGGAGAATGAATATGAGACTTTTGCTAGCGGTGCTCAATTTAGGCTAAACACGACCATTTTTACGGGTGATTCCACATACCCAACTTCTCTTCAGGAAACAATTCAACCGTTAGGTCAAATTGAGTTTCTAGTGCAATAGGTTCTCCAGTAGTCATTCTCATGTTAGAAAGATGGGAACTCCTACTTTTGCATATTAAAGTGCATAAAAGATGATAGTTTACCAATACTTGGCTTAATGTGACTTAACTAATATGCAATATAACTAAGGTGATGAAGACGTCATGTTATACACATGAATTTTAACAATGGTGTGTTTGATAAACAATGTGTTTTAATCTTGTGTTTAGAATCTAAAGTTGTTCAAATTACACAGCTAATTGTATGATCTAATGGATGACATCTTTTATGTTGAGTTGAAGTGTGTAATTTAAATGTGAATTGATCATCTAAGACTAGAGAATATGTTAAACTAAGAACGTTCTCAAGAAAGCTCTTTGGTATTTTATTTAACAATAATCTAAATAAGGTTACCAACTTCAATAGATCTTGTGTATGCTCTAAAGATGTGTAGTTTTAACCTTGGATGTGCACTCGGTTTGAGCAAGGTTAGGTTATGATGTACACTTGAAAGGAAATAGATACAAATGGTATCTTTCAACAAAAGAGATTATCCCATGGGATAAAGTTATCATGCTCATGAAAACAAGTATGACAAGATGAATTGGATATGCTAGTTCATAGAACTTGTAGATGTTTGTTTCAAGATCATTTAGCCAATGAGGTGTAATGAAGTCTCTTGTAACACAACTATTTATGTCGCAAGAATGATGCATAGGATATACAATATCCTTTTAACAACATGAAATCTTAACGCATGAATCTTAGTCATAATGTTCTTCAAAACATCATGTTTTCCTAAATGAAGACATGAAGCCAAAGTGTTTGAATCGGATAGTCCCATCTAAATAAACTTGGTCTCAAGATTATATTCACTAGATGATGACAAGAGGAATTCACTCGAGTTTCTTATGTATACTCCTCAAAAGTCATTGTTGCTTGGGGTGTATGATGTTGGCTTTGAGATTGCATTTTAACATATGTTGTTAAAATGTTGATTTGAGTTTTAACGAAATTTATGCAGAAGTTTAACGACGACTTATTACTAATACTTTGATAATTTGTGAAGGTAGTACTACTTATACCTAGTGGAAATTGACAACAATTACCAAGAGCACCATGCTTATTTGATAGTTGAGGTTCTAGCCATAATGAATTATCTAAGTCCTTATATGTTGGAAAGGATGTTTGAGTTTGTTCAAACGTGCATTTGATTCAGTACAAGTGTTGGACACAAGGGCTTTTTTAGCAATACACTCAACGAATTCAAATGATGGTAAGGATGGTGGATTGGTTGATCTAGGTGGTAGGTCTTCTAGTGTCTAAATAAGGATGTGGTGATGTAGGGGTTTGTTGTGCTATGGGAGTACTTAGGTTGAATATTTGTCCATAGATGTTGAACACAAAAAATACGGATACTAATTCTTATGGTTCATTGGTTGCTACAACTAGTGGGTGAAGTGCTTGAAGTTTTGGTTATGTTTATGAAGCTTAGGGGCTGAGGTATAGGTTCACCTTGAAAGGGCACGTTTGATTTAAAGTATACTCTTGGAAGCAATACGGTTAATGGTGCCAAAAGATGGAAGAGGGATAGTGATGAGTGTGTAAATACTCATCATTTTTAGTCAAATCTGAACTGCAAAACGTTTAAAAATGCTCAGAAATGCATCAAAATACTGAAAATATTCCAAAATTGCATTTTATATGTTTCAGATGCAAAATGTTCAAAATCAGATGAAAAATGAGCAAAGTTTGCATAATTGGCAGTTTCAGTCCCCCAAGTTTCTAAAATTGTCAAAAATAGTCCCTGAGTCAAAATTTCAAAAGTAAAATCACCAAAGGTCCTTTTTAAATCATAACTTGTCAAAATTAGTCCTTTGGTGAAAAATATCAAAAGTTTGAGAAAATTACAAGTTTGGTCCTCCAAGTTTGAAAATTGGCAAAAATGGCCCTTGGAATTTTGAAAATGTCAAGTTTAGTCCTTATATTATTGAAACTTGTCACTTTTAGTCCCTTGGAACATCTTTGCATAATTGACAGGATTGGTCCTTGATTTTCAGAAAATTGCATAACTAGTCCTTGTTATTTAAAACCCTTTTGCCATTTTGGACCCTTGTTTAAACCATTGTGACCCCTGTCACTAATCACTTTTGGACCCCCTTTTATACTAATATCTGGTCAGCCCTGGTCAAACACCCAACCACTTGGCGCCTTTTTTTTTCTTCCCTGCCATTCACCCCTGCTACACACAACCTCCCCTCTCCTCCACCTCAACATATCATCACCCTTGTCCCCCCACCTCCACACAACTACAAAAATCATTAAATGCTTCATCCTCCCATTCACTCAATTCCTCCACCTGGCTAATATCCAATTCCCGCCAAAAACACATCCAATGGCCATTATTCATTTTAGCCATCCAAAGGCCAAAATTATTGCTGGGAACTGTTAAGAGTAGAGAGAGAAAGAAGCTTGGTGTATAAAAGTGGAAGAGGAAGGCTAGAGAAAGAGAGTAGTTAGTTTTGAGTTTTCTTTGTATGTCGTTTTCTTTAAATTATCTTAGTTAGTATGCAAAAATGTAATTTTAAGCTTTAAATGTGTTAAGTTCAAGTCTTTGTATCATTGTAATTTACTTTTAAGTCTCAATCTCAAGTTTTTATATAAGTTCTAAATTTCAAGTTTACTGTTGCACATTTCAGTTTAAATTTCTTATGTACAAGCTTTCAGAAGCTTATTTTGAAGCTCAAACTAGTTCATTAAAGCTTTTAATAGCTTTTAGTGAGCTTGTAATTCAGTTTCAAACAAAAATGTTCCATGGTCAATGAAAGTCAACAGAGAGCTCAAATTGCAATGGAATTGGATATTGTTGTTGCAGATCCTTGATTTGGGTTGGATTAGTTGTATTTAGTGTAGTATTGGGTTTGGTTTAGCCTGCATACAGCTGGACCTCTTGTGAGTTCAAATCTCATTTCCATTTTCTCTTTCTGTATTGCATATTTTGCTTGAATATGTATCTGTGGTCACTATTGGTTTTTGTGTGTTTATTAAGGTGTATTTAGGATACTTAAGCTTAGTTGGATCAATGGCATAAGCCAGTTTAGCAGTTAGGATAGTTTTACTTGCTTAACAGTAGATATAGGTGTGTTTGGATTTTGTAGCATAACTGTGCTTGAGGATTGTTTATAGGTTAGGACTTACTGGTTTATGTTTGCTTAGCTTATATTGATCCATTTCTGTCTTAATTCTGCACTTGCAATCTCTCAAAGTCAAAATCCTATTTAATCTGTCTTTGATGCTCATCTGTTGGATTTTTGGAGAAGTAAAATCTTGTTTTGTGCTTAGAAATCTTAGAGCTATCTTATTTCAGTCTCATTACACCTTGTTACATCAATATAAGTCTTTAAATTCAGCTGCAAAGTTCACTTTAGTCAAACTTAGTTCATAACTTAAAAAGTCAAATTTTATTTGGTCATTTTTGAATAAACTTTGGAATTTCACTGTGTGTTTATTAGTAGGATTCAGCTTATAAGCTCTTAGGGTATTAAAGTCTAGTTGCTATACAAAAATACAAAAATATTAGTTTGCTTTTTATCAGCTTATATAGTGCTTAATTATTAACTTAGTTTGAACCCTTTTTCAAAAACATGCTCTGTGCACACAGTTGAGCAAGCTTTTTCACAAGCTTGTCAAAAGCTCAATATTGAGTCTCAGCTTGTGAGTTTTAGTTTTTTGTGTAGCTAACCTAGTTGTTTCAAGGTTCCAAGATTAAATTTTTAATTTCTAGCTTGTTTAATTGGTCTGCTAGTAGATTCTTTCTTGTCCCATTTTTTTGTATAAAATAGTTAGTCAGTTATCACAAGTTTTTCAAAAACTCTTCACAAGCTCAATAGTACAATCCAATCCTTGCAAATTAGCTTTTTGAATAGCTTAATTGGTCAACTTGATAATTTCAGTGTTCATTTTCATTTTGTAGCTTAATTAAGTGCTAAAAAAGTAGCTAGAAAAGTGCCTAGTGATTCTAAAGGTGTACTGTGTAACAGTGCAGCTTATAACCAGTAGCTTAACTCATTTCCATTGAACTTGTGCTTATTGAGTAGCTTATTACCCATTTTAGCTTAACTCTTATGCTTATTCCATTTTGTTTGTAAACTGTAACAAAATCATAAGCTGTTTCAGTGCTTATCAGTGTTTTTTGTAAAATGTTGTAGTTGAGAAAAGTGCTTAATCTCATGTGCTTAGTTGGTCTGTAAAATAAAATTCGAAAAAAAAATGTTTACCAAAAAGGGGGTAGGCAGGCTCGAACCTGAGACCTCCCCCTTATGAGTGTGTTTAGTGTGTACCTGGATACCATTGCGCCCTTGGGTCTTTGACTGTCCTAACTTGCACAAGTTAATGCCTTATATACGTTTTGCCTTATATAGCTTATTAAGTTTACTTAGCTTATTTCGAGCTTATTTTAAGTAGCTTTTTCAAGTTTTTCAATTTTCATAAATTTGTATTAGTGTTAAGTATTTTATAAAAAAGTTTCAGATTTTTCTCGTCATTTTTAGTATTTTTAATAATTTAATTAGTGTAAAATCTTAATTAATTCATAATAAAAAATATAAAAGTCTAAAAAATATAAATCTTTTTTCTAAAATTTTCTTTTGTCATATAATACGTAAAAAAATTGTTTTTACACTTGTAGGACTTTTATTTCATAAATTTTACGTTTTGTCTTGCGCTCCAGAGTAATTTTTATAAATAACGTACGTTTCCATTTTAAGTAACGTTTTTAGATAATTTGAGTTTACGTTTTAGTTAAAATAGTTTATTTAAGTCATTTTATTTTATTAATCACAAAAACATCATTGTAAATATAGTGATAGCGTTTATTTAATATATTTTATCTTTTTAATTTTCTTAATTTGCATTTAAGTCGCTGTTATTTATTAACTTTTTCAGTAGTGTAATTATCCATCCAAAACCTTTACAGATCACTATCATTAGTGATCATTCTATCGTCTGATCAAGTGTTTGCACACCATTGAGTCTCCGTGGGACATAACGACCTGGGAATTCATTGTATTCTCTGATCTTCATTGCATTTGTGCTTAAGCTGTTTTAAGTCTGTTACGGTTGGCCATTCACAAGTGGCTAGCTTGTGTGATTAGACTTGACGGTTTAGCACAGATCAAATTTTTGGCGCCGCTGCCGGGGAGGCTTTAGCGTGTGTTTAACCTTTTTCAGATCCATTCTTGCACATACCCCATCTTTTGTAAAAAAAAAAATTTTTTTGGTAAAGTTTTCAAAAATCCAAAAAGTTCATTAACACTTTTCCTGAAGTGTTAGTAACACCAAAAATATTTTCATTCTTTGTTTTTATAGCATGTTTTTCAAAAATCCAAAAATATCCATCCTTTATCCTCTAATCTGTTTAATTCTACATTTCTTTATCCTCAAATCTGTTTAATTCTCCATTCCCTTACCCTCTAATCTGTTTAATTCTTCATCTCTTATCCCTCTTATCTGTTTAATTCTCTATGTCATGGTATTTGACATGTTCCTGGTGTGGAGGTCCATTTAACGGTGGAAATTGTCGGCGATGTACCAATGTGGGTTTCGGAGACAAGTTTGTCGGTAATCCCGATCCCATTTCAAATAATGAAACACCCGATTTTTCCTACCTACCTCCACAGCCCCAATACGAATCCTACTCATGCGAGTTTTGTGGGAATGATTCTCATTACGGTTTTGATTGTCCACCACGGGTCCCGCTTGTCTATGAGCCAGAACCATGTTACAATCAGAACTTTGGTGAAAGTTATTCTCCCAATTATCTCTGTTGTGAGAATTGCGGGGGTCCTCATGCGACTTTTGAATGTCAACCGATGAATCAAAATTTTCACAATTCCAATTCTCCCGGTTTTGACAATTTCCAACCCCCACAGTATTCCATCAGTCATCAGACTTCCGAGCCTTCACATCATTTCAATGATTACGAGGAGTGTAATCTTCCTCAAAGTTCTGAAGAAATACGCATTCGAAAGAAACTGCAAATGAAAAGAATGGTGTGTAAGCTTCAACAGATGAATATAAGAATCAGATATGATGACGATGATGATGAGGATAGTATTCAAATGAAGGAATACTATGATTACGACGAGGAGAGTGTTACTCAATTGAACGATCTTATTTCTCAACTCCCTCAGTCTATTGCTATCACACTTATCTTACCTATTATTGCTTCCAAAGACTCTCTCATAATGGAGGATGATCATCTCAGCACTATTTCGGAAATGGAATCATCTAGTGTTGAGGATCTTGTCCCAATCCCAAGTGAGTCTGAGGATATATCCAATAGTGATTGTGATTTGCCTTTTTGTGATTCTCTTGACATTTCTGAGGTTACTTCCTGGATTTTCTCAAATCCTCTTTTTGAATTTAATAATGATTACACTTTTAGGAAAGTAAATCCTCTTTTCGATGAAATGTCTGAGGCCGATACAGAGACCATCACGGAAGTGGTGGAAATTGCTAGCTCTCAGAGCACATCACTTGTCCCACCTCTGTATTCTATCTTATCTTTTCCATCATGTGATGACGATTCTATCCTCACTGATGAGATTCATGATCCAAAAATCATGAATTCCCCTTCTGATAATGAGGAGTTAGTCATGATTTTTATCATGATTTTCTTTCTTTTCTTCACATATGGTGTGACTTCTCGTTCCCTTTACTCCTTCGGGAGTGAGGACATTATCTTTGACCCCGGCATTTTCATGTACCATCTGTAAGCCGGGTCTGTCTCTGTCTCTCTTTATCTCATCGGTGTGGAACTTTCGCGTGCTTCAATGTTTATCCAAACATCTTGAATGAAAGTCCGATGGAGATTGTTTTTTCCACTTTGCTTCCCCATGAACCAATGAATTCGGGGTCGAGTCAAGCTAGCGACTCGGAAATCAAAAACAGTAGTTAAACATGGGTTTTCACCCGTGTATTCCACCTAAGTGTGGGGGAGATGCCCCACATGTTGTATATAGACCTTATAAATGAATGAAAATTGTAAATATTAAAAAAGAGAATAATTGTTGTGTTTCTACACTTAGGTAGTAATGTTATCTTTTTACGTTCTAAGTTTCGGCATAACAGCCGGTACTTTGAATATTGAGGACAATATTCATTTCTAAGTGTGGCGGGGAAATTCTGGCGAATTTGATCATAAATGTACCCTTTTAGTCCCTTTTTCCCCAAAATGGCCAAATTTTAAAAATTTTTATTTTTAGTGGAAGTACTATGTACTAAACACAACAAATGGTAATCAGTCCACCATGTCTAACCCACATAAGGATTGGCTAATCCAGGAGCAAACGGCTCTTGGTAAAGATATCTCAAATCCGTTTATGGCTTGCAATTTGCCCAAAATTGTATGGTGTTCAACTCACCATATCCTAAAAAGTGAAGAGTTGGCTAGCCCGCAAGGTTATGGCTTGTGGTAAAGGCAGTGGAAAATCCATAATTGGTATTCAGCTCACCAAAGATAATATTGATAATTTATCTAAGAGTTGGCTAGTCCAGAGCAAACGGCTTCTGGTAAAGACAAATCAAATCCGTTTACAGCTTATGATTTGCTCAAAATCATTTGGTTATCAGTGTACCAAGGTTCTTACTTGAACTGAAACATTTGGCTACTCCAGAAGTAATGGCTTTTGGTAAAGAGATTCAAATCCATTAAGTTTTTCTCAAAAGATTGCTAGGGACTAGCAATAGTTTAGTGTGGGGGATTGATGAGTGTGTAAATACTCATCATTTTTAGTCAAATCTGAACTGCAAAACGTTTAAAAATGCTCAGAAATGCATCAAAATACTGAAAATATTCCAAAATTGCATTTTATATGTTTCAGATGCAAAATGTTCAAAATCAGATGAAAAATGAGCAAAGTTTGCATAATTGGCAGTTTCAGTCCCCCAAGTTTCTAAAATTGTCAAAAATAGTCCCTGAGTCAAAATTTCAAAAGTAAAATCACCAAAGGTCCTTTTTAAATCATAACTTGTCAAAATTAGTCCTTTGGTGAAAAATATCAAAAGTTTGAGAAAATTACAAGTTTGGTCCTCCAAGTTTGAAAATTGGCAAAAATGGCCCTTGGAATTTTGAAAATGTCAAGTTTAGTCCTTATATTATTGAAACTTGTCACTTTTAGTCCCTTGGAACATCTTTGCATAATTGACAGGATTGGTCCTTGATTTTCAGAAAATTGCATAACTAGTCCTTGTTATTTAAAACCCTTTTGCCATTTTGGACCCTTGTTTAAACCATTGTGACCCCTGTCACTAATCACTTTTGGACCCCCTTTTATACTAATATCTGGTCAGCCCTGGTCAAACACCCAACCACTTGGCGCCTTTTTTTTTCTTCCCTGCCATTCACCCCTGCTACACACAACCTCCCCTCTCCTCCACCTCAACATATCATCACCCTTGTCCCCCCACCTCCACACAACTACAAAAATCATTAAATGCTTCATCCTCCCATTCACTCAATTCCTCCACCTGGCTAATATCCAATTCCCGCCAAAAACACATCCAATGGCCATTATTCATTTTAGCCATCCAAAGGCCAAAATTATTGCTGGGAACTGTTAAGAGTAGAGAGAGAAAGAAGCTTGGTGTATAAAAGTGGAAGAGGAAGGCTAGAGAAAGAGAGTAGTTAGTTTTGAGTTTTCTTTGTATGTCGTTTTCTTTAAATTATCTTAGTTAGTATGCAAAAATGTAATTTTAAGCTTTAAATGTGTTAAGTTCAAGTCTTTGTATCATTGTAATTTACTTTTAAGTCTCAATCTCAAGTTTTTATATAAGTTCTAAATTTCAAGTTTACTGTTGCACATTTCAGTTTAAATTTCTTATGTACAAGCTTTCAGAAGCTTATTTTGAAGCTCAAACTAGTTCATTAAAGCTTTTAATAGCTTTTAGTGAGCTTGTAATTCAGTTTCAAACAAAAATGTTCCATGGTCAATGAAAGTCAACAGAGAGCTCAAATTGCAATGGAATTGGATATTGTTGTTGCAGATCCTTGATTTGGGTTGGATTAGTTGTATTTAGTGTAGTATTGGGTTTGGTTTAGCCTGCATACAGCTGGACCTCTTGTGAGTTCAAATCTCATTTCCATTTTCTCTTTCTGTATTGCATATTTTGCTTGAATATGTATCTGTGGTCACTATTGGTTTTTGTGTGTTTATTAAGGTGTATTTAAGATACTTAAGCTTAGTTGGATCAATGGCATAAGCCAGTTTAGCAGTTAGGATAGTTTTACTTGCTTAACAGTAGATATAGGTGTGTTTGGATTTTGTAGCATAACTGTGCTTGAGGATTGTTTATAGGTTAGGACTTACTGGTTTATGTTTGCTTAGCTTATATTGATCCATTTCTGTCTTAATTCTGCACTTGCAATCTCTCAAAGTCAAAATCCTATTTAATCTGTCTTTGATGCTCATCTGTTGGATTTTTGGAGAAGTAAAATCTTGTTTTGTGCTTAGAAATCTTAGAGCTATCTTATTTCAGTCTCATTACACCTTGTTACATCAATATAAGTCTTTAAATTCAGCTGCAAAGTTCACTTTAGTCAAACTTAGTTCATAACTTAAAAAGTCAAATTTTATTTGGTCATTTTTGAATAAACTTTGGAATTTCACTGTGTGTTTATTAGTAGGATTCAGCTTATAAGATCTTAGGGTATTAAAGTCTAGTTGCTATACAAAAATACAAAAATATTAGTTTGCTTTTTATCAGCTTATATAGTGTTTAATTATTAACTTAGTTTGAACCCTTTTTCAAAAACATGCTCTGTGCACACAGTTGAGCAAGCTTTTTCACAAGCTTGTCAAAAACTCAATATTGAGTCTCAGCTTGTGATTTTTAGTTTTTTGTGTAGCTAACCTAGTTGTTTCAAGGTTCCAAGATTAAAATTTTAATTTCTAGCTTGTATAATTGGTCTGCTAGTATATTCTTTCTTGTCCCATTTTTTTGTATAAAACAGTTAGTCAGTTATCACAAGTTTTTCAAAAACTCTTCACAAGCTCAATAGTACAATCCAATCCTTGCAAATTAGCTTTTTGAATAGCTTAATTGGTCAACTTGATAATTTCAGTGTTCATTTTCATTTTGTAGCTTAATTAAGTGCTAAAAAAGTAGCTAGAAAAGTGCCTAGTGATTCTAAAGGTGTACTGTGTAACAGTGCAGCTTGTGTTTATTTAGTGCTTAATCAGTGCTTATTATTAGTTATTGAGCTTGTTCAGTCTTTATTCTAGCTTATAACCAGTAGCTTAACTCATTTCCATTGAACTTGTGCTTATTGAGTAGCTTATTACCCATTTTAGCTTAACTCTTATGCTTATTCCATTTTGTTTGTAAACTGTAACAAAATCATAAGCTGTTTCAGTGCTTATCAGTGTTTTTTGTAAAAAGTTGTAGTTGAGAAAAGTGCTTAATCTCATGTGCTTAGTTGGTCTGTAAAATAAAATTCGAAAAAAAAAATGTTTACCAAAAAGGGGGTAGGCAGGCTCGAACCTGAGACCTCCCCCTTATGAGTGTGTTTAGTGTGTACCTGGATACCATTGCGCCCTTGGGTCTTTGACTGTCCTAACTTGCACAAGTTAATGCCTTATATACGTTTTGCCTTATATAGCTTATTAAGTTTACTTAGCTTATTTCGAGCTTATTTTAAGTAGCTTTTTCAAGTTTTTCAATTTTCATAAATTTGTATTAGTGTTAAGTATTTTATAAAAAAGTTTCAGATTTTTCTCGTCATTTTTAGTATTTTTAATAATTTAATTAGTGTAAAATCTTAATTAATTCATAATAAAAAATATAAAAGTCTAAAAAATATAAATCTTTTTTCTAAAATTTTCTTTTGTCATATAATACGTAAAAAAATTGTTTTTACACTTGTAGGACTTTTATTTCATAAATTTTACGTTTTGTCTTGCGCTCCAGAGTAATTTTTATAAATAACGTACGTTTCCATTTTAAGTAACGTTTTTAGATAATTTGAGTTTACGTTTTAGTTAAAATAGTTTATTTAAGTCATTTTATTTTATTAATCACAAAAACATCATTGTAAATATAGTGATAGCGTTTATTTAATATATTTTATCTTTTTAATTTTCTTAATTTGCATTTAAGTCGCTGTTATTTATTAACTTTTTCAGTAGTGTAATTATCCATCCAAAACCTTTACAGATCACTATCATTAGTGATCATTCTATCGTCTGATCAAGTGTTTGCACACCATTGAGTCTCCGTGGGACATAACGACCCGGGAATTCATTGTATTCTCTGATCTTCATTGCATTTGTGCTTAAGCTGTTTTAAGTCTGTTACGGTTGGCCATTCACAAGTGGCTAGCTTATGTGATTAGACTTGACGGTTTAGCACAGATCAGATAGTAGGTGTCAAAGAGGGATAAGTGGCACCGTGGGTTGTTTGTTTTGGATAAGTGTTTCAACATGTGTTGTTAAAATACTTGGGTGTTGATTTTTCGGATATGACTTTTAATGACTACAATCGTAAGTCGCATACACTTGAATATTTCGGATGAAATACTTAAGTTGTCAATCCTAATTTGTTGAGATTATAAAGCTTAGATTGAACTCAAGGATAACAAGACTTGATAATATGTATTTAACATATGTGTGAGTTATGACTCGATGTAAATACTTATCGTCTTGAAGGATGACACATTATTTTCATGTTAACCAGGTGAGGCAATACATGTAGATACAAAACAATCTCTATAGTCATATGTTAGACTTGTGTATGATATCTTTGCAAATAATGAGTCCAGGTTTATTAGTCTCGGTAAGTCATCTAAGTCGTCCGCAAACGGGTGAGGAGATGTTGGTGGTGTTGCACAAAGTTTGATAGGTACAAGCTTTGGAGACTTTGGTAGTGAAGTTGTTTTGGATGATGGTGGGTGATTTTGGTGGTGGAGTTGGAGTACTCAAGTTTAGAAAGTTCACATCTTGAATGGGTGATGAGATGTTCAGAGGTAATGAGTCTGAGGATGAAGAGCTCAAGTTAATGAAGCAACAAGATCGAATGCTAATCCTAGTGGTTTTCTTAAGTGGCTTATTTGAGGTTAAGGATTTAGTCATTTTGACTTTGCTTTAAGAAATGCTAAGCTTGAGGAAAAGTAACAGTGAAGGTGTGAAAATGATCATCTTGAATGTGTCGATTTATGGAACTAAGGATTCATGGATTTGATGTTAATCCATACAAAGATGGTAGTTTCTAATGAGATGGAAGTGTCTAAAATCATGTCAAACATCCTAAGTTAATCCATTGAGGATGTGTTGAGTGAGGTATGAAAGATATGTATTAACAATTATCCTAGAAACGAAGTTTGGTAAATTAGATTGCGGGATTTAGTAAAATTCAATAACTTACCTGTAGGATTCACGGCACCATTTCTTTACACAGCCGGAACCCTTAAATTGGTGCCGCCTGGTCCGCCTGTACAGGTATGGCGGTACCAAAATCCATAACAGACGGAACCAAATTAATGGTGCCGTCTGGTCCGTGAAGACCAGAAATCTTTACAGACCCATTTTTTAGGTGTCAGGGACTTTTTCGAAACCTGAAATTTTTCTCAAAACATATGGCATTAACTATTTCTAGTTAGGAACAGTCAATAACGCATACACAAACATAATGGAGCATTGATTTTGAACAAGGGCTAACGATTTTCACATATAAGTGAAAATGGGTTAAATTTGATAACACCCGTGTGCTATCCCCCTGCATGAACCGGTTAGCATACATCAATGTTTTAAGTTAGTTTATCATCCTACGAAGCAAGAACACATAAATGACATCATACAACATTGTTTTTGTCCTTGTACCAAACACTCTCTTAAAAAACTCTATTTTTCAAAGTACTTGACTAATTTACTTAGTACTTATTGCTAAGTGAGTTATGACATTTCATAAGTTATGCGAGATGTTAGTATAACCTATGCAAAAGAAGTGATCTAAGTCTATAAGTGATGGTAAAACAATTTTCCAGCTTAGTGCACAAAATCTAGCAAATGTCATATTGTGCATAAACAAGAAATCGTCAAGCAAGCGAATAAATAACATGGCAAGATTGACACTTATATTATGCAAACAAACAAGTGAAAACAACAATTTTAAAATAAGCAAGCAACATATATGCAAACAACATAAACAAGTGGTCATTTAGCATAGTATGACAAGAAAACACTTTTCGTCATTTAACGTTTAAATATGACGATGTATACCAAGCTTGATTTGTTTCCTTTAAACATATTACCAAATTAATTAGTTTCAAAAGAAGTTGTATCAAAGTTCTAAGAATACCAACTTAAATTCTTTGATTCAAAAATTTGAGTTTTTATGTTAAAGCGAAACTTAATATTTTAGACATACTGTAGTATTTGGTCTATTTTACTTATTTAAAATTAGACTCAGGCCATGAAGGTATTTTTAAGTGAAAGTAGACTCAATTCCCTTTAAAATGATAGGTGGATTCCACGGAACTAGTTATGATTTTTTGAAGTTGCCCAAAAAAAACTGCATACTGTACAGACGGATTCCACGGAACCAAATAAAGGGATCCGCCCTTTATAAGATTTGGTGCCGTGGTCCTCTGAGACAGATTCACCAAAACTAATATTTGACATAGAGAAAACGTGTGCGACTTACTATATTTCATAGTAAACATATAATACACATATTTAACAACATATCTACTTATGTAACTTATCTTAAACATTTACGGAGGTGATTTTTCAACTAGATTTATAGTTATCCCAAACACTCCTTTAAAATCATATTTCTTCGTAAATTTTCTATAAGCACATAATACAATATTTACTAGTTCTTTCAACAAACTTTTATTTTATTTTTCAAGAAAACCTTCAAGCTTGTATACAAAGTTACATTTAACAACAAAATTTCTAAGTATAACAAGCAAAGCATTTTTCATATTATTTTTCGCTTCAATGGTAATTTGATACATGGATCGTACTCTATTTTAAAAACCATTTGTTTTGAAAATACGAGCTACGTGGCTCTGGTACCAATTGTGGAAACGTAGAGGGGGGTGAATACGTTTCCGTTTAAAAACTTTAGATCTTTAGTATCAAATCGCTTATGAAGCTTGTTATAATATGAAAGTACCAATTATTGTTTGTGACTAATATAAAGCATGGTAAACCAAGTTGTCACACAATCATGAACATCAAACCACATCACAAACAATAGTATAGTGCAAGTATAAAAGTAAAGAGAAAAGAAAAGAAAGTGCAAACCGAACACGAGGATTTATAGTGGTTCGGTCACGGATCTCCTTTCCGCCCTACTCCACTCCCCGAGTACCCAACTCGAGAGTTACTTCACTAAATCAACAAGCTCCCTTGTCGGCGGAGAAAACCTTACAATCGTCGCTTACACTTTTTCCGGTACAAAGCTAAATACCGGGTTCTAGTTCGAGGTAGAACCAACCTAACGTCGCCTATACAATATTTCCGACACTAAGCTAGATGTCGAGTTCTTTTACAAGGGTACAACCACTCCCAATATGTTTTATGGCCCAACATAATAAACCTTGTGTTTTATGGCACAAACACATAAACCATCTAATCTAGTTTGGTGAAAGTGTTGTTATGATGCAATGATGTTTACACTAATGATCCATGACACAAATGTCTAATGGATATGAATAACTACTTCTAAATGAACTTCCATTGATAGGAAGCCTTCATGATGAAGATCACAAGTTCCCTAAACTTCTTGTGATAGATCTTCAACTTGTGGTGAGTGGGGATGGCTAGATCTCCAAGATTTCCTTGGTTGATCAAAGAGTATGCTTACAACAAAGATGAATGTTAGAAGCATTATGATCATGATCATTAGGGTGTTTAATGTGTGTTACTACATTGTTAATGATTGATCTAAATGTATGCAAGAAGGTGGAGAAGATGTGCTTTGAAGTGGTGAAGAAATGGGAAAACAATGGGCTTCTATTTATAGCCAAAAGTGGTCAGGAGCGTCCACGGACCACGGACCCCTTAAAAGGGTTCCGTCCTTTATACAATTTGGTGCCGTGGGTGCCTGACATAAAATCTAAAAAATCTTTCTTAAAATCTTTCCAAGATATTACCAAATCTTACTAAGATCACATTTGATATATTGAGTGTCAATCTAACCAAAATATTCAAGTGATCTTCCAAGGATTTCAAAGATGATGCATGACATGATGTAACATGTATTTCCATTTTTAGATTAAAAGGTTTATCAAAGTAAACTTGTAAAATGTATTATGTAACTAGTTGATAAAATGTCTAGTTACCTTTTGAAATACTTGTGAATGCAAAATGTAAAATGAGGTTCGAAATAGAATGGTTAACCTATTAAAATACTTAGTGACTCTAAACGTATTTTAAACATTCTAAATGATTTGTTAATGGGTTTGATCATAATGCCACATAACAAACATGTACGAACCTGTGTTGTAACATACGAGGACTTGAGACATCGAGAGGTGTTGAATGTATGTTGAGATAAATGTAATTACAAGTAACTTGTACATTTTACGTTATGTATTACAAGTTACATGTTTGTCATCAATCAAAACAAACGAGACTGTATAGATTAAATATCATAATATTTGCACTAACAGAAACAATTCACGTTACGTTTGATGAGCTGACCGGTCAAATGGCTCCTGGACAATTCAGTTCAGGACCCGCACTTCAAAACAGTCCCATTGGTTCATCCCTTGTTCCAAACTCTTCTCAAGAAACACCATATGTACCTCCATCTGAAGATGATTTAAAGAAATTGTTTGATCCTATGTTTGATGAACTTTATGATCCAAGTACTAATGAGGTGTCGATTCCTACAACAGAGGCTGCTCATATTCCTGTGAATGAAGTCAATCCCTCAGTCTCAATATCTTTAAGTCACGAAGCGCCTACTGCTGATCCTTCAATCTCATCAACAAATCATCATTCTTCAAATGTACATCATGGAACTGTTTCTGGCATCAATGATGAAGTTAATCCCTTTTCTACTCCTGAAGATGCTCCATTTGAAAACATATTTGCTCCTGAATCTTCATCAGAACCATCTTCTTCAGGAGACATCGACTCTGCTACTTCAGTCCCTCAACAACTGCCACATGAACACCTTAGAAAATGGACTTACGATCATCCACTAGACAACATCATTGGAAATCCCTCTCGTCCTGTATCAACATGAAAACAACTTGCAACCGATGCCTTATGGTGCTTCTTCAACTCCGTACTATCTAAGATCGAACCAAAAGATGTTAAAACCGCCATGAATGAAGATAGCTGGTTCAATGCCATGCAAGATGAAATTCATGAGTTTGATCGACTTGATGTATGGGAGTTAGTACCTGCTTCAGACTGTGCTATGATTATTGCTCTTAAATGGATCTTCAAAGTGAAACTTGATGAGCATGGTGATGTGTTGAAGAACAAGGATCAATTAGTTGCTAAAGGATACCGTCAAGAGGAGGGTATTGACTTTGAAGAATCTTTTGCTCCAGTTGCTCGAATCGAGGCAATCAGAGTCTTTTTGGCTAATACTGCTAGTAAGAACATGGTAGTCTATCAGATGGATGTAAAGACGGCATTTCTGAACGGAGATCTTAAAGAAGTCGTCTACGTCAGCCAACCTGAAGGATTTGTGAATCAAGAGCATCCTACTCACGTTTATCGTTTGAAGAAGGCTCTTTACGGTTTAAAGCAAGCTCCAAGGGCATGGTATGATACACTGTCAAAGTTTCTTCTATCTACCGGATTTAGCAAAGGAGCAGTTGATCCAACATTGTTCACCAGGAAGTCAGGCAAACATTTAATTCATGTTCAAATTTATGTTGATGATATTATCTTTGCCTCGACTGACCCCAATGAGTGTGACCGTTTTTCAAATTAAATGAGTTCAAAATTTCAAATGTCAATGATGGGACAAATGTCATTTTTCTTGGGACTACAAATTTCACAAAGTCCCGGAGGCATTTTCATAAATCAATCTAAATATGCAACTGAGATCTTAAAGAAATTTGGATTTGATTCAAGTGAGCCTGTTGACACTCCCATGATTGATCGAACCAAACTAGATGAGGACCACTCAGGGATCATGATTGACCAAACAAAATATCGTAGTATGATTGGATCCCTGATGTACCTCACAGCTAGTAGACCAGACATCTTGTTCGCTGTTTGCATGTGTGCTAGATACCAGGCTAAGCCTACTAAAAAGCACCTTGAAGCGGTTAAACGGGTCTTTCGGTACCTCCAAGGAACCATCAATATGGGTCTCTGGTACCCGAAGAACACCGGTATGTCACTAACAGCCTATGCAGATGCGGATCATGCAGGGTGTCAAGATACTCATCGAAGTACATCTGGAGGTGCTCAGTTTTTGGGTGATAAGCTTGTGAGCTGGTCTTCAAAGAAGCAAATGAGTACTTCTATTTCCTCTACAGAGGCTGAATACATAGCCATGTCATCTTGTTGTGCTCAAATCTTATGGATGAGATCTCAATTATCTGACTATGGCATTGAATTCAACAAAATCCCTCTGTACTGTGATAATAAAAGTGCTATTGCTCTCTCATGCAACAACGTTCAACACTCAAGAGCAAAGCATATCGACATTCGACATCATTTCATCAAGGAACAAGTGGAAAAAGGTGTGGTGGAACTCTATTTTGTGAGGTCTGAATATCAGTTAGCAGACATCTTCACCAAAGCTCTTCCAAGAGAACGTTTTGAGTTCATACTTCCACGACTAGGCCTGAAAAGCCTTCAACCAGAAACTCTCAAACGTCTTCAGGAGGAAGAAGAGGAGTAAAAGGTTTCCTTCATCTATCTCTTGTAAATATCTATTCAAAAAATCAAATAGAAAAATATAAAACTCTCAAAATCCATAAAAATTTGAAAAATTCGAAAAATCTTTAAAAAAAATATATATATTGTCATTTTGTCATGTCTTTCTCGATTCGAAAATATCTACGGTCTTTGTGCTGTCATTCAAAGAATGACACGGGACTTTAGATATTGTTCGAATTTATAATATATATATATATATATATATATATATATATATATATATATATATATATATATATATATATATATATATATATTTGGGAGAAAGAGAAAATAAATGGTTTATTGTCATCTCAGGCAGTAACCCGCTTTTTAAAGAAAGAACAGAGCCATACTTTATCATGTTTTCAAAATTCCATGCTCTGATTCTATAAACTTTTATCTGATGAAAACTAACTATTTTGAAAAATAACTCGGACTCTATTTTTGATAATCATCTGGACTTATTTGTCAAAATATCAATCTCTCAATCAACAACCTATGTCATTGATTGAGGGGGAGAATGATTTCAATTAAATTAAAAAGTTATTTGGCATTAAATTATTTTCAAAAGATATTCATGCATGTTTTATCAATGGAGTTTAAAGTCTTAGAATCCGATCCTTATCAGTTAAAACGCTTTCATAATCAAGTCACAATTCTCCTTAAAAGCTTTCAAAATCAATTTAAATCTATAAGAAATCACAAATCTCAAATGATTTGATAATTGTGATCGGGGGAGAATGTGTGATTTAAATTGGATTTAAACTGATAATCCGGTAAATGGTTTTATAAGGATGTACATGCTATCCTTCCTACATGTGACAAACGATTTCAAATTTTTCATGCACATGTTGAGGGGGAGCATCTATCTTAAACCTATGATTTGAAACGTGATCACTTATCTCAATGTGTAGGTTCCCTCTAGTATGTGCAAAACCCTTTTTCAAACCTAGAAGCACATATTGAGGGGGAGCAAAATCATGAAAATCTCATCCTTCCCCAAAATGCTTTATCTACTTGATTCGATTTGGGAAGTGATGTTGATATCTTTTAGAAAATGGTAATCAAAGAAGTTAATTCTTCCTCTTGCCTCCGTGTGCAAAACGATTTCAAACATTTGATGCACATGTTGAGGGGGAGCACTTGTTCTAAAAATATCAAAAACAATTCAGGTACAAAATGTTTTGATAATATATCACAAGTATCTGGATTGATTTTCAAATGGTTTTCAATTGGTTCCAATGGCAGATGAACAATACCAAATTGACCGACCAACTTTACTTTATGTACGGTGATACAAGGATGATAAGGTTAGGTATGTGTTCCTATGATCCGCCAGAACCGGAAGGATCTACCCAGGGACTATCCACTAGTTAGTGTAGAGTTCTTAGGTATGATGATAAAAGGAGAAAAATGAGATATGGGAAGAGTGCGGACTGAGACTGAGCTAGTACTGGAATAAACCCAACAAGGTTCTAGCTATGAAGTCTCGGTAAGCACTGAAGGGGTTGAAGAATTAAAAGGAATTGGATGAGAAAAGGGTGAAAACAAATAGCCCTCCATTTATTCAACCTTAGGGCAGAAACCGGGTTCAATTCATATGCTACTGATGGTAACATCGGTATTGAAGACAAGACGTCATGGACCCAGTGACGCACTGCACTTCAACTTTCCAAACCACTCAAGTTCCTCTTAAAAGGACTTGTTTCATTCTCACGGGGAACCGACATTATCTATCGACTTTCTCTTAGAGATTGTTGATATTGAAAAAGGAGACCCTCTCCCTAGTCTCCGGCACAGGAACCAAATATGCACATATTCAGTCTAGAGCCACGAGATCATCTATAAATCTCATTAGGACACTTTCAATGAAGACTCTCTGTTTCACACAATGTGGAAAGAGAGATTATATCTTGAGTCCTTCGCATTATCCTTGTGGTATTGCCAGAACATCTGAGTGATGTGTATACATATTCACAATGAAGATGGGAAGCCTTCTGGAGCCAACATCAAACAAGCTCCTGGTAGGTGGCATGTGAGATCTATTATATAGATCAACCATGTGACAACTGAACAGAAACAATGGGGCGATTCAATCTCTTGAATCAATCCTGGTTCAGGTTATGGATTGACGGATACCTTTGAAAAACCAGTCTTTGTGCTTAAAAACTCTTTTCTTTAGCACATCGACTGTGTACTCATTTTTCAAACCAAAAGGTATTTTTATGATTGATAATTGATTTTCAATAAAACCTTCGTTGTATTGCAAAAACAATTTCTATTGAGCAATACACGATTGTTTTTCAAATCTCTTTTCATCAATCAGTGGACTTAAAATTCGCTGGTTCACTCACTCCGTGTTGTCTTCTTTGAGATGTTCCGGTTTGAGAACAGCTAGAACAGCTGCGAAACCCTGTCAAGGAGATTCTTAGGAATCCTACCTGATCACAGGCAGTACTTGTACTGATCAACGGGGAACCGTGGGCCGTGTACCTCAATTCAACTAAAGTGATCAAAGACACTTTTGTACGCCTTATTGCTAACTGTTGTATGCAGGTATGCCCGACGTTTGCAGCTGATCAGAATGAAGCGGTCAATCCATAGCCGCATGCTCACACAATACATTCATCTCTCAAGAAATCATGATAAGTGCATCAATGACTCTGATATTTTCACTCCATGCTTCTGCTACGCTGCTGCCAATATCATGATTCAACGAAAGCTTCCACTACTCTGATGAGAAGATATCATGATCCAGAATGTGAGCATGTTGGTCCAAATGTCACAACATCACATAATACCAACACCACAATGGATGTCTCAGAGATTTTTAGTAGCTGATGATCTCAAAAGCTGGCTCAAATTTATTATCACGTGGATCAGTAAAAGACCTCCACCTGGAGTAACCAAACATGCAATGAGAAGAATCAATGACTACAAGCTTCGGAGCAAAGTACTACATCAAGAATGCAAGAACAATTGATAATGAAATATCTGTTTATATTCAATGTAATTTTAGTATATGTTTGAGGTGACCTCCCTTAGGGGGAGATTGTTAGGAATTAGAAATTCCAGGTATTAAAGAGTCGGTCACCTCAAGTATATGTAATCGTTAGAAAGCTCGTAGTCGTAGTTATTTTAAGTTAAGAAGTATTTAGTTAAGTAACACCGTGGAGGACGGACGGGTCTTTACCCACTGTATGCCTGATCCACAGCCCGTTGTGTGGCATTTTATGTAAGACTATAAATACTCTCTACCTCCCAAGGTAGAGAGTTGGAGCTCATAATAATATCTTTAAGACTATAAATACTCTCTACCTCCCAAGGTAGAGAGTTGGAGCTCATAATAATATCTTTCACTTTCTCTCACTAAGTTCCCTAAACCTCTAACTTTCTCTCTCTAGAATTCCACTTATACGCCCACTTTGTGTTATGGTTTGATGTGTATGTGAAATCCAATATCTTACAGGTCCTCTTTATATATCATGCTTGGTGTTAGAGCTATCTAGAAAGTGTTTATATCAAACAAGGTTTTGGTATTGCTACAAAGATATTTCATGCAGTACTTTTTTGGGTTCTATCAGCAATAAGCCTTATACCCTAAATTAGTTGCGGTTGCGCTACAAATGAAAGAAAAAGTTTTAAAATTGTAAATACCCGGATACATATTTTTTAGATGAATTCCCTAGGGTTCTTTGACATGAAGATGTCCTCCCACTCCCTTATGTTATCTCTCCTCACTTCTGCTATCTATGTTTGATACAAGTTTCTTCTTCCAAACCAGTGACTTTAAATATAAGTTGGAAATGTTTAGTTTTTCTTGATTGTGTTGCTGGTGCAACGGTTTCTCCTCAAGAAGTACCACACCAAACTTTTGTCTCATATCCTATTTCAAATCAAATCACCCATTGGCGGCCGCACATCTACCTCAATATTCACAGTTTTTCACCTGCCACAGTGTCTGCATGTGGTTTTATGTTAATAAATAAAATAAAAATGAGTACGATGATATTTGACCTAGGCCCGAAGGTAAGTAAAACTTATATCATTGAGGGTAACAGGTTTAGTGTATGTGTTATTATTGACTTAAGTCTATATTGGTATTGACTGCACTGTTACATGGTCTGCATAATCAGTGGCAAAATGGGTCGTGTTTCACGTAGTCCTGTTAACTGATGTGTCTTATTTTGGTGCATCTGTTAACGGATTGGTGCATCTGTTAACAGATTGGTGCATCTGTTAATAGATTAGTGCATCTGTTAACAGATTGGTGCAAGTGTTAACAGATTCGTTCATCTATTAACAGATTCGTACATCTATTATCATATTCATGCATATGTTAACAGACTGGTGATCTGTTGACAGATTGCCAAGTTGGTGAAAGAAGAGGAGCACGTGGACCAGATTATGTCATCCCCTATGTAGTAATTACAGATCACCGGCAAGTCCATACTGCCGATTTGTCACACTTAATTTTTGGAAGCATTGGGGTGAACCTGAATGTTGTTTATCTGGAACGTCATATGTTGAGCAACCTAAAACTACGTATGACTTCCTAGAATCATTTCCCATTGTTCTTACTTTTGTTTTTATTACTTTTCATAATTCAAGTTTCTTTTGCAGAAATCGTGAGTACTATAATAACGGGCCTACAAGAACATTAGAGAGCGATCTGGTTTAAAGAACAAGAGATGAGAGTTATAATTTACCTTTAGTTTCACAAGTACTATGCGACTATTCTGCAACAGGATGTAGACACAAGCTCATTGTTGGCAGCGAATGGTCATCATGCCAGAGAATCTGATTTGTCATACAATTTTTAGTTAATCCATGCCTACTAGGTATGCCAACTCAGTGTCTTCGATCAATGATCCTACCATATCTATTTCTAAGGTACGACACTAAATCTAATTACCTATATTTACATGATGTATTTATTTCTCACTTTTTTACTTTTGGAAAACATTAGTTCTTAGATATATCACTAAGGTTAGGGGGTGTATGGGTTAGCTTATCTAGCAGGATTATGGGATTATCTGATCTTGGAAAAGCTGATAAGCTTACATTCTAAGCTTATTAACTGAAGCTTTTGGCTTTTCTGTTTAAAACTACCTTTAAAATTTGAGATTTTTGACTTCTGACTTCTACAAAATCAAATAAGCCCATAAGATGGCTAAATAAGCTAGATCCAAACACCCTCTTAAAAGAGTTGAAGTTTTGTTAAATTTGCATAACAAGTCAAACATATTTTCTACCTCATTGCGGAATGTTATCTTTGTAATACTCCTGTCAGATAACAACTGATTATTTATCCCAGTTACTACTTTAACAAGGAGAAAAGCTCAAGGTGGTCCAAAGTCTATTTTTAACCTGTACAATCTACTAAAATGCTTATTTTCCATGACCGTGTTTTTTTTAATAATGTTCTAATTGTAATTATACGTAACCACATCAATTCAATATATAATCCTAGCCATATGGGTTTTATACAATCTACTAAAATGCTTATTAATGATAATAGGTCAATTGTGTGCAAGAGAAAAACCTGCTATTTTGGACATTCAATGGCATTCACAGAGAAAGATGTAGTGATAGCAGAAGCTGGAATTGGCTGCTGGTGACACTGCTGCTAAATTTTTGAAAATTGAAGCATTGGAGGTGTGTATTTCACATCAATTGATCTTCTTTTTACTACATTTTCTTCGTATAGTTAAGGTATTTAAGGTTTATTTTCCCAGGAATTTGAAATGTCAAATGATGAAGAAGTTGTGCGGCTCTCGGGATCTCGAGTTGCATCTACAGTTGCTCAACTGAAGAGGTCTCAAAAGCAGCTGCAGAGGCACAAAAAGGTCCAAGATCCTGCAACCGTGTCAAGAAAAGAAGTCGGGAAGATGGACGATCTAACAGACTTGAATATGATGGTTTAAAGTGTGTTATGTTGTGTAAAAATGTTCAATATAGTGCTTTTTTTAGACCTGAGAATGACTTTATGTTGTATAGAAAACATTGTATCTCTAATTTGTACAGTTAAATTGTAAATCGAAATAAAAGTAATTCATCTTATGTGTACATGTGCAGGAAAAAAATATTTCACTCACGTTGAATCTATATTGGGGTTGTTTGACATTAGTAGTAAGAAAATTTAAAAGTTACAAAAACAGCCCTTGACAAATAAAAAAAAGTTACAAAGAAGCCCCTTGAGTTGGGAAGTAAAAAAAGGAGGGGAAGGGAGGGAGATCCAATGGATGAGATCAACAATATTATAAAATAATTGTTTCTTTGATTTTTAGTTGTTGGTTTTTTTTTGGTTACGAATTATAAATAATTGTATGGTTTGCGTGGATGGTTAATAACACAACATATATAATATTTACAACATTATGAAATTTATGTATGTGTGTAAAGTTGTAGATAATGAAAATGCGTTACAAAAAACAAATATGTTATTAAATAGTTATGGTTTTTAATTTTGGTTATAATTATGTTTTTTGTTATGTTAGTTTATCAATCAATATCGATTGTGTGTTATGATTGTTTTGTGGTTGCAATTATCACTAACTCATCCTTTTCGTATTGGGTTAGTTGCTTAATATACTACTTTGATTCATCAGTTCAACTTGAATTAAAATAAGGTATAAATCTGTCTCGCTCGGCTGCCGACCCATGAATTTTTCAGAGCTGGCCGGTAAGCTCGGCGTACGAAAATTGTTGGGTAAGAATATATTGATGTAAAGAGCCTGCGTTTCGTTAATGTCAAGGAGGAATATTTGATGGGTTATTATTATTTTGTGTTAGTTCTTGTCATGTGAGAATCAAGAAAAGAAAGGTGGAATGATGAACGAAGCATATGGTAATGAACTACGATTCTATTTGTTTCAAAAACTATCAAAATTTAACCATAACTATGATAAAAAAAACGTTTGAGTGCATGCATGTATTTGACTTTCCAAGCGGGTTTCAATAAAAATGAAAATTATAAACATTATTGATAAATAAAAATTATTTATCCTTTTCAATTCATCAGCTTAATAATAATGTACATGCGTTGTACTTGTGGTTTTTTTTTTTTTTAATAACAACGATCAAAAGAGTAATATATTAAAACATATTATAACAGCCTAGTCTACCTATGACAATGGATTGACTATTACTCTAAAAGCAAATGAAATTGAACTTTGCTTAGTAAAAAGAGGGTATTTCAGGATTCTAATCTTGGTTTATCCGGAACCGTGATCCCAATTTATGTTTACTGAATGATGAAGTAGATCCTTTCTTTAGAGCAAAAGTAATGATTTTACCTTTTGCCTCTTTTAAATCTTGTTGTTTAAGATCACAAAGCTGAAAGCAAACTTCAAACAAAGAATTACAAACTATCACTTACATCATGCAGTGATGCAACTATGCAAATGTATAACAATTGGCCAAAGGTAACTAAAGGGATGTTTGAGTAAGCTTACTGTTATGCTTATGGGATGATTTAACCTACTGTAGTTACTTTGGAAAGCTCTAAAGGCATGGCTTCTTTAAAAAGCTTTCAGCTTATTTGGGGACGTGTCTTACATATTACACATGTACAACTATAAGTTAATGCAAACGCTATATGTTATATTGTGTTTTTTAATACAACAATCAGCTAATGAGATTTTCCTTGTAATTTTCCTTGTAATTTTCCTTGTAAGGATTTAGTAAAGTATGTTTTTTTTTTTTGTTATTCATTGAAGTTTGTTTTCCATTATGAATTATTAAATTTCTTTTGGTTGTTATTTTGTAAACAATTTTGTCTTTTACATTAATAAGTATCATTCTTCAGTAGCTCTTGGCTCTATATATCGAGCTGCCCCTTGGTTGCGGTTGTTCTCTGGCCATCATAGAGTTTTTTGCTGATTAGTACATTGAGTAAACGAAGTGCCAATTTCAGCTCATTTACTTATATGTTGATCAATTCGGGCTATTGGTATAATGAATCATGGAAATAAGCAAGCTTGCTAAGGTGCCAACAATGGCTAAGATCACTGCAACTTTAACAGATTTTAGTTTTTGTTTGTATTTGTTTATAGTTTGAATACAAAGGAAATATGAAATTTGACACATGATTTTAGCAAATAGCAGAGGTGATGAAGATAACTTGCCTGCGTGCGAATGTTATTTGGGTCTGCATCGAGATTCTCAAGAACGCGAGCTGTTACACCTTTACCTCACGAAGCAAACCAAGAAGATCTGATATAATTATGATCTGAAACATCAAGAAGTGGTGTTAATTAAGTCATCACTTATCTATTTATTGGTTCACCAACATACATAGTGTTTGGCCAAGGGAAATGTGCTCATATGCAACACTGATGATAGAATCACCTTCGTACATATCAAGTAAATTAGTACCTTTGATAACCGCAACAGCATTTACTGCATGAAGACAACATAACATTGTAAAATAGATGAACAATTTCTCGGAGTCATTATAACAGACAGAAGTGTCCATCTTGACCAATATAACTATGAATTGGTTGATTCAGGTTATGTTTATCTTTAACATGTCAAACGGGTAAGAAATATAATATCGTAAAAGGAAATGGGTCTCAAACGGGTCAAATAGGTGGAAAATCCCCTAAAGAGTATTTTATTGATGAAGAAAACCTCCTAAATCATAATAATAAAAAATAAATTAGCCAACTATTCAGATAATTAGCTTTGAAAGCATATTTGACAAGCTAACTATTTATAGAAGTTCCAATATTTGGACAAATAGTGTTTCAGCCATTAGGTCAACCCAACCCAACCCGCTTCAATGAAGAATTACCCATTTTAACCCGTTACCCAACCTGCCCAACCCACTCATTTTTCACCTTTAATGACAGGCAAAAAATATCACCGGAACATACGTTCTGAGGCTCTAAGAGCAGCAGTTGTGTCGGTAGAAAATAGCGGATTTCCTGTGCCAGCACCAGTGCCACCAAATATTAAAACTCTCCCTTTTTCTAGGTGTCGGATTGCTCATTGCCTGTTATATGGTTCAGAGACTTCTGGCATACAAAAGGCAGATAGAACACGTGCCTGAACACCCAGCTTCTCAAACGTTGACTTGAGTAGTATGGAATTCATCACAGTTGTCACCATACTTGTAGAATAAAATTTCAGAGAAACCATTTTTTTAGGATGCTAGGCATGGTACACCAACAGTAGGACTAAAGTTTAACCTACCAAGTCTTTTCAAACAATGCATACTAACCTTGTACAGTTAAATATACCTTAGGATCAATGTTTTCAGAATCAGTTCTAGCCAGAGCATCCCCACTAATTTTAAAAACAACTCTCCGCCATCTTGTATTTGTTACTGGTTTTTGATCCATATTAGTTACTGGACCACTCGGGCTAGAAGTTGCTGTTGTATATCTGCAAAAACATACATCAGATATATTGAAGCTTATAGTTAATATTTTTACCTCAAGAGTATAGTTAATAAAATGGTTGATGGGTCTAACTGTTTTGCTGTTTTAAACATATTAACTCTTGTGTCTTTACCTAACCGGTCTTGGTAAAAAGAACCGTGAAGCATTTCATTGTTTACATCATAATGCTTAAACCTACCTTTGTATCGGTTCACAAGACCTTTCAAATGATTTTCTACAGGGATGGCTAAATCATTTCTACCAAGATTTTTAACCCAGTTTTGAATTGTGTCTTCAACATCCCAGAAGATGCAATGCCCACGAGCCTTAATGTTGTTATCATCACAAAACTTGAGAATCTCATCCGCGTCCTTGTAGTTAAGTTTGCCTCGTTATGGTTCTGTCCAGTACCACTTGAGCTCATTTCCAAATACATCCCAGTTAAAATGTTTCAAGAAAAAAGCAACAAAATCTTCATTGTCGATATTTGATCTGCTTATGTAGGATCCGACTGGGAAACTATTTTGTAATTGTTTGATTATCACCTTTGCTCCACGCAAACTATTCAAGTCGGAGCTTAAGAATTTCAGAGTGATGTCACATTTACGAATCTGTAAAATGAAATGCAGGTTTTTATTTATTCAAAATGATCGTAAGTGATAAATGAAGAGATTAAATCAATTAAGCGGTTACCTTTGTGATGCACTCAAGTGTTTCACTCCCTCAGCGCCTCACTCATCCTGCTCCTTCACATCAGCTAGTTTGAAACCGTAACTGCCTTTATACCATGAAAACTACAAATTCAAAATTTGAAATCGTAAACAATTATGGTTACAATTTTCACGTGATTAAAGTAGTATACGACAAAAAATAAAACTTTAAGCTAACCCTTTTACCTGACTCCCAAAACTCATTCCAACTGATGTTGCATTGCTTCTGTGACACACAAACATCCATTTGCCATCTTCACAAAACGATATAAATATTGAAGTCATGAAATATAGACCAATTTAAATTACCGGATAAGTGAAAAAATAAGCTAAAACAGACAACAACTTAGATTTTAACAATTAATCTAGAATCCCTTAATCACACAAACTAACATTTTTGAATTTATAAAATGATTTCATCATCAATCCCATAAAGTGAAAACGTAGAAAAGAACTTCAAAAACCAACGTTTGAATGTATAAACTGATTACATACCCAAAAAATTGAAAGAATAGCCCATATGATTGATTAGTATGTACCAATGAGCACCTACCACATACTCAAAGAATATAATCCAGCAGAATCCAGAATCAAACATGCATGATCTCAGTTAACAATGGCCTCTCTACTGGAACGCCTGCATAAACGAACAAAAAATGGTTTGAAATTAACTACACCTCCACAGAAATAATGTTGCAATAAACGTACACAATAACTAACCTCTACCGGACACGCATATGTTACCCTGATGACTCCTCTGCTGGCGTGAACTGCTGGCTGCGGTTGGATTGTTATCTGTGAAAGTACCATGAGTATGAAGACATAATGAATGAAAAAAGTAACGTCTCAAGCAGATAGTATAAATAAAAAGTTATAAAAACATGTGAACAACACTTGCATACTGCAAGATGCAAATATGAGTATCATTCCCAAAACACAAAACGATAAAGCGAAATGCAGCATCTATAAAACGATAACAGATACAACTTTGAGATGAAGTCAAACCATTAGCGCATTCGGCATGTATACCAGTGAAATCAATTGCAGCATGAGCACCCGCATATGGTGGGTTACTGGATACCGCATTGTTTGTCAACCAAACCGGTGTGTTATTTCGATAGCAATATGGATCATTCCTTGCTGCAACAAAACGCAGTTAGTAACCATAAAAAGATCACATGTAAGACATCAGCAACCAAAATCATACCAGATGCAACGGGTTGTAAGCCAGTAACAGCAATATCACCAATCAAGTATCACAAAAGCTGTAAAAAATCGGATCTATATAATAAGGAACATGTACCAAGCTTTATGCAGGGAGTGTATGTTTTTCAGCATATGCTCCAATTGGCGCCCCGTCATAACCAACTACATGTCTACATTCCCAAATTGTCAGACAATTAGTCCGAGGCCCACAACTATTACCATTCCCACTGCCTCCACTCCTTTAAGAAGAAGGTACAGTATATAAAAATATAAAAGCGTACTCCACAGCTATTATCATTTACGACCTTGAATATAATACCTCTACGGTTGTAAACATCACAAAGGTTTAACCGATGGTCTTGTTCTTCTCCATTTTATCAACAGTCACTCAACATCAGGTATATATAAACCTGCTTCATTTGTATGTTCTCGTTTCACTAATAATTTAATCTATAATGTTTATAGACAGCGTGCTTGAGAAACACTTGTTCTCTATGCATCTTGATTTGACAACATGAGTTTCTTTCTATTACAGTATATGCTTGTTTTATTTTCAGTATAATAACGCGTTGTTTCCTCGTAAAGGTATGTGCTTACTAATCAAACAGTAACAATCTATTTATGCAAAAACTATACAACACATTTGCCCTCAATTTATTTACATATAAATAGAGGTACCTGCAGCGCCACTCCCCGTCACTATCAGACATATGTGAGCGTTGTCCCAATAGACATGTTACTGTTGTCACGTTTGTCCATTAATGAAGACCATGATAATCGAGCATTAGATAGCAGGCACCCAAACGAACCCAATTAATTAGGTCAAAAGACTCTTTTCTGAGGGTAGAACCAAAACAACCAAGCACATATAGGTCAAAAGATTCTTTCCAGAGTGAACGTCAGCCTACTTGAGTTCTTGTGCGTCCATGAAATGTGCTTTACTTGTCTGTGACTTTTGTCGTCTTAACCGATGAAAAGCTTCTAGAGACAAAATAATTAACATAAACATACTCAAGTTTAAATGTTGCGAGATGAGCTTTTACTATACCTTTTCATTGGTAAAAGAAGTTTTACAAACATGACATTTAACCAACAATTTTTTTTAACGGGAACTTCTTACATTCTTTTAGCATAATGGATATGAACATCTGGCCTGTACACGACTTCTATGCTTCTCTCCGTGGATACCATTGCAAAGGGTGAAGCAAGGGTGCCTTGTAGTCCTTTACAGCAACACACGACTTCCCCCTCCTTCATTAGCTTAACTTGCAACAAAATCTTTTGAAGAAAATATCGTAATTGGGCAATCATTGTTTGCTGAAATGAATATAAAATCGATGTATATATACAAACCGATTGAAATGTATTTTTCTGTTAGAAATCGCTGGCATACTTTTTGCACGAAACGACTTTGCTACTGTAGGCATATATTAAGTTGCAACAAATTTCTATCGTAACATTAGCCAAACTCTGTTAGCATAAACTAAATCTCTAGAAATTCATTTGCATAGTCCTTAAAAAAAAAAAAAAAGAAAAAAAAAAAAAAAAAAAAAAAAAAAAAAAAAAAAAACTGATTCTAAGAAGGTGTTCGGTATTGTATACCTCTTATGCTCAAACCGGTTACAACATTTGGATAATCCAAAAATTGGTTTTGCTTATCTAATTAGTTTTGAGAAGCAAGCTCAAAGTTGTCTATTTCAGAATGCTTAAAAAGAACTTAAGACCTTCCTTATAGACCTAAAACATTTATATATACCTCTTATTTTCGTTATCTACTTATTCAATATTCTTATAAGCAATCCCAAACACCCTCCAAAATAGTAAGATAGATAGTGCAATTGTATAAAGATTATTTAACGTAAACAACATAAATACTTAGTTGATAAATAAAATGGTGTAACATATATTACCTGATGATCTGAAAGTTTTGAGATACTTACCTGATAAATAAAATGGGTCTGCAAGTTTCGAGATACCTGCCTTTTGGACTCAGTAATGGAGATTTTACTGACTCTCCATTTGTCAATGGAGATGGGCACCAAATTTGTTGGTCAAACGCTTTATGGTATAATGACAGAAGATAATGCTCTAAATGTGAAACTTCATACTCCAAAACCGGTAGGTCCTTAATCAGCTCTTTTGCAGGCTGCAATTATTCAAAAAAAAAAAAAAAAAAAAAAAAAAACAAAACAAAAAACAAAAAACAAAATATTCAACTGTATTTATAAAATTCGGTTCATTATACATATTCTTCTTCAGTAAGATTAACTTGAATAAAATTAAGGATAAACCACAAGTTCGAGATTATTAGAGGAGATGAAAGATGATATTAGGGTTCCTTGAAGGTCTAATTCCTTCTTGCATAGTTTCAACAAAAACCTCTCATATTGTTTGCAGCACGCATTTGGCTTAAGTGTCATAATATAAGACTACTCTCTTGTCTTGATATATGCTTGATAGGTAATACAAAAAGTGCATTAATCTTGTTATTTGTGGATCAACAGACTAATAAAGTGGGCCGATGATATACAAAATGATATGAAGAGTTAGATTCGATTACTAAATAGTGCGTTTGTTGTCATCAGAAGCTGCTGTTGTGAAGACTTGCTGCGTTTATGGTCATGCGTTTATAGTCATCAGAAGATGCTGCTATGAACATAACCTGAGTCGGAGTAAAATCCCTCTTTTCACCAATATACTACGCATGGATCAACGGAAAACCATCAAAAATTATGAACATAATAAAGCATTAAAGAAGCAAAATAAAAATTATAATCATTAAGGAAGATGGTGTTAGGAATTAGAAATTCCAGGTGTTAAAGAGTCGGTCACCTCAAGTATATGTAATCGTTAGAAAGCTTGTAGTCGTAGTTCTTTTAAGTTAAGTAGTATTTAGTTAAGTAACACCGTGGAGGACGGACGGGTCTTTACCCACTGTATGCCTGATCCACAGCCCAAAGTGTGGCGAGTTATGTAAGACTATAAATACTCTCTACCTTCCAAGGTAGAGAGTTGGAGCTCATAATAATATCTTTCACTTTCTCTCACTAAGTTCCCTAAACCTCTAACTTTCTCTCTCTAGAATATCACCTTATACGCCACCTTATGCTTATGGTTTGATGTGTATGTGAAAAGTTATATCTTACAACTGGTATCAAGAGCCATGGTTAGATCATATCTTGCACATCTTTGGATTTATAGTGGTTTTTAGGTGGTTTTTGAGTTTGAAAAAGTTTAGTGGTTTTTGCATCATTTGGGTGATTTCTTGTGTTAAAGTTTGAATTTTGTTGGTACTTTTATGTTTAGAATCATCACAAGTGTTTAGGTTTTCATTTGGTAAGCTTGAATCATCTTGGTTGGGTTGTTTTTGGATTGAAAAGTGATGTTTATATGGTTTTTCAAGCTAGCGACTTAGTTCACGGAATAGTTTCTTGGTAGCGACTTGCTTCACATTTGTGTAGCGACTTACAGTGTTGAAGGTAGCGAGTTAGATCTAGCGAGTTAAAGTACAAGTAGTGGATTCTCCACTACGGGTAGCAACTTGTGGTAGCGACTTGGTCTGTAGCGAGTTGCTCTTTAGCGACTTGCATATCTAGCGACTTGTGTAGCGAATTGCTGCCAAAATTTGGCTAGCGACTTGGTCTGTAGCGAGTTACTATTTAGCGACTTGCTTTTTTGTCTAGCGACTTGGAACTCTAGCGACTTAGGGTGTAGCGAATTAAGGGTTAGCGACTTAGTGCATTAACTTCTAGCGACTTAGTGCATTATCTGCTAGCGACTTAGTGCTTTATCTTCTAGCGACTTAAGTGATTGTTTACGGTTTTCTCTTGATTTAGTAAAATCCCGTGAAAGAATCTATTTCCCGGTTTAATCATAGACTTATAAAATCCCGTATAATCTGTTAACATGTCTACCAACGTTCCTACTGTCATCTCCACTGTTGCCGAGGATGTTCAAGCAGCTGGCTCAGATACTCGTCCACCCATGCTTGACAGGACTGACTACGACTCTTGGGCTCAACGAATCAGATTGTATTGCCTTGGAAAGGAAAATGGTGTCAACATTCTCAAATCCATTGATGAAGGACCATATCGGGTTGAAACGACTAGAGACATACTTGATACTAATGAAGATGGTACTCCTGTTTACGGAATGGACAGACCTAAGATGTATGATGAGCTTGATGATAAGGAGAAAAAGAGATTCGATGCAGATATCAGGGCTTCAAACATTGTTCTTCAAGGTCTTCCTAAAGACATCTACAAGCTGATCAATCATAACACTGATGCAAAGGCAGTTTGGGATAACGTTAAGATGCTTCTCTCAGGTTCAGAACTAACTATGACGAATTTGAGCACTTCAAGATGAAACCAGATGAGAGTGTCTATGAGTACTATGTGAGATTTCATAAGTTAGTGAATGACATGAGGAACATCAGAATGACCATGCCTAACATTCAGCTGAACTCAAAGTTTGTGAACAACATGAATCCCGAATGGCACAAGTTTGCCACAGCTGTGAAACTCACTAAAGGATTGAAGAATACAAACTATGAGCAACTCTATGCCTTCCTCCTTCAGAATGAGAGACATGCTATGTTTGAAAAATTGATTCTCAATCAGTTCAAAACCAACCAGGGAGAGACAAGCTCGTCTAATGACTCAACAGCTTTCTACTCAAACATCGGAATCACAACCAAAGCATCACAAGTCATACCCTTGGGTAATGGTAATCACAAACTCATCCCTGATCCTATGTTCAAACAAGCTGATGCTGATGCACACGTGGGTAACATCATTAATCAACTTGCTCTTCTCATTAGTCAAAACATGAATTCTCTCCCACAAACCAACAACAACCTCAGAACAGCATCTAACTCACACAATCAAGCTACTGTTAAAGATGGAAGGATCGTGGTGCAACCAGTTCAGGAAAGACAGTATGATCAGGGAAGGGGTGGTGCTGGTAGAGGTTATGTGGGCAATCAGAATCGAGGAAGGAATGGTAACCAAGGTCAAGCTAAGCCGATCAAATGCTATAACTGTGGTGGTGAGGGACACATTGCAAGGAACTGCACATCTCCAAAGCGTCCACAGAATGCTGATTACTTCAGAGATAAGATGTTGCTGGCACAAGCTCAGGACAATGGTGCTGCGTTGGATGAAGAGGAATTGCTGTTTCTTGCTGAGGGCAATGCCAAGACCTATGATGCAGATGTGGATGAGCAGCCTATTCAGGAGATAGGTCACAATCATCAGAACGCCTTTCAAGTCGCTGACTGTGATGCATACGACTCTGATGTAGATGATGGACCTACTGCACACACAATCTTTATGGCTAGCATCTCTCCAATGGTTTCTCCCAAGATCTCTTCTTCACCACAAGCTGGCCCATCAAAGGACAAACTCATCTCAGAGGTATTAAAACTATACGATGATGCTGATGTGCAACAGATGCATGACAAAGTACAATCAACTGAAACTATTGAATCAAATGTTGAAAATATGGGTAATAACAATATTGTCCCATACGATCAATACGTGAAACAAAGTGAAAGTGAAGTTGTACCAAGTGATGCATCTTCTGCAGTCAACAATGACTATGTCTTTGATGAATACACTGCATGTGCTCCTGATGATTCCATAATTTCTGAACTAAATGCCTATAAGGAACGTGTTGCTATTTACGAACAACGTGCAAAATTTGAGTTGACCACTCGTGAGCAGGAAATGGATGTCCAAGTGAGTACAGTAATTAGAAAAAGTAAGTTTAGAGAAGAAGTATTGAAACAAGAATTAAATTCCTTGCAAGAAAAACTTTCTAAAACAGCTAAACAAAAATAAGAACTTCAAGAAAATGTGAAAATGCTTAAGCAAGAATTTAATGCAAAGGAATCAAAACTCTTGAGAGATTTTTCTAATCTGAAAACTTTGAAAAACAAACTTGAAAACAAGTTGTACATACAAGGAAACACCATTCAGACTGCTCACATGGTCACCAAACATCGAGTCTTAAGCGATAAGCATAGCATTCCCCTTGTTGAGGAACCGAATCCAGAGGTAATTAAAAAGGCTAGAAATGCTCATAAGGTGCTTTATGATGGTGATGAAATCCTTAAGCCTAGGCAGAAACCTAGTTGCGTTGAGTGCACTGAGGAAGATAATATATCAAATGAAATCACTAGGGAAAAGATGAATAAGAAACAAAATGATCCCAAATGCAAAGAGAAAAACATAATTATCTCTCCTCATGATTACAAGAAGGAAAACTGGATTTCATTGAACAAGTTTAAGCCTCAGACTTTGTTGACTCCCGAACAAGTCTTCTGGAAAAAGGATTTAGATAAGCAGAAAGCGGAAAATATTGTTGAAACAAACCCTCCCCTTTGGAAAATGCCTAGAGCAACTGTGTATCCTCCTAATACACCAATGCATCTTGTACCTAGAAAAATTGCCACTAAAAGCAAGACATTAATTAGTCAATACATGATATTTCAACTATTTGTTGATTTTGAGAAAACTTGCAAGAAAAGGATCACACCCACAGGTATAACTGAAGGAGAAAGGGGTTTTGAACAAATGAAAGAATGTTATTTAACTGAGGTCATGCCCTTCTTTAAACTTCTAAAAGATCACTTTGAGAGTCTTAAAAAGGGGATAGAAACTGATATTAAGGGAATGGAAAAGGAATTTGATGCAATGGTTGTTGAAGTTAGTGACTATGAGCGTGCACTGAAATATAATGAGATTGAGAGAAAGAACCTGCATACATTAAATGAGAATCTTATTACTGAATGTGTTGCTCAAGATGTCTTTTTCACTGCTTCAAATTGCTCTATTAATGCTTCCAAATTTCATGAACTATCTGTGGCCCTGAAAGTCTCCCATGATCGTGTCATTGAGCTTGAAAAAACTAATTCTAAACTAAATGAGAAAATTGAACTGGATGATCACGACAATTTGGTTAAACACTTTTCTAAACTAGAAGTTGAGTATTTTAATCTACAACTAAAATATCAACATCTCAAAGAAAATGTCAAAACTTCAAATATCAAGAAATCTTCAGATGCTCCAGAGTTTGATGCAGTTTTTCAAATTAACAAACGAGATGAACAGATTCAAGCTCAGTGTAACACGATCAGAAATTTGAAAGCCCAAATCTCTCAATTAAAGGGTCAAACGAACAATATGACTGGCTCCCAAATGCCTCCTCCTTTAGATTCTCAGAATTCTCAAACGTTTCATCTTCAAAACCTAGTAAATGCTTTACAAAAGGAAAACGAAAGTTTTCTAGAAGAAAATGAAAAGGTTAAACGTCATTTCAATGAGTTATTTGAATCAATTAAAGTCACTCGTAACAAAAACAACGAACAGATAGCGTCATTGCAAAAGGAAATTGAGAATCTGAAGGGTCAGGTAAAAGGGAAAATGCCAATGATCAATGAGGAAAATGTTGTATCAAAGGTTCACTCTGGTAATAAATATGCTTTATCTGTGACATATGTCCCCCCTCACATAAGGAACAACAAACTTGCCATTCAAACATATTTCTCATCCCTTAAGGATTGCTTAGAATGCCTGCGTGAGATTGTTGAAGAGGATAAGATAGAGAAACCTCATGATAATGCAATTGGACATGCATGCTTATATGCCAAACGATCTCAAGAAATCTTAGAATGCTTGATCACAATATGCCCAAAGACATTAGGTGAGAGAGTTAACCCTTTGATTCCATGCTCAATGCCTAAGGCCAAACATGATATACACTCGATTCCCAATGGTTTGAATGAGAGGCGTAGTGTACCATTGAGTAGTTCAGATTCTAGATCTGTCAATGCTAGGAAAGTGAACTCAAATGTGCCTTCTAGGAGTACTAATCTCAGTACCTCTAGTGTTAAGAAAGTGAACCTTAGTGCACCTGCATGTAGTTCAGATCCCAGCACATCTAAACAGGTGGTGCAAAGAGCAGTAAAACAAACTAATGTTCCCATTCCCTCTACAGGAGTAATCAGTGACATTAAAGGGAGCAGGTCAAAGTCTCAAGACAATACAAGGAATGATAGGACCTCGCAAGCTAAGAATGTGCACTGGAAAAGAGTAGAAGAACAATCTAGGAACTTTAAGTTTGAATCGAATAAAACGAATCGTGTTGATTCTAGTATTAGCCATAGGCGTGCTGTAATTAATTCGAATTCTGATACTATTTGCAAACCTTGTTCTAGTGACTGCTTGAATTCTGTTTCTAATCATGAATGTGATGTTAATGTTCTGCCTAATGATGTTAATCGTCCAGTTAATATTGTTAATGCTAAAATCCATGCTAAGAAGGCTAAAAGGCAAAAACGAAAGAAAGTTAGAAAACAGTGGAAACCCACAGGAAGAACATTCAGTAAAATAGGCTTCTATTGGATACCTGTTGGTCATAAGACTAATCAATTAATGCCCACTAGAAAATGGATGCCTACTGGTAGAACTATTCCCTTAAGAAGTGATCACACTGTGAACAGGGCTAATACAGACACTAGTACTGCATCTATTCACAATGATTCCATTGCCTCACTTTCTGATATGAATGCTTCTATTTCTGATGTGGGTGGTCCAACCATTGTAATTAACCAAATGGAACCCATTCTTGCATGGGGATCCCAATTATCCAGTTATCCATTATTGTCTGTGTTCAACTGCAGATCGTTCAAATCGTTCTGTGGTACCTGGACTCAGGCTGTTCCAAGCATATGACTGGAGACCAGTCGCGGCTCATGAACTTCGTGAGCAAATTCATCGGGACTGTTAGATTTGGTAATGATCATTTCGGTGCTATTATGGGTTATGGAGATTATGTTGTTGGAGATAGTGTCATCTCTAGAGTGTATTATGTGGAAGGTTTAGGTCATAATCTGTTCTCTGTTGGTCAATTCTGTGACTCTGATCTAGAAGTAGCCTTCAGAAAACATACCTGCTTTGTTAGAGATCTTAATGGTAAGGAACTGTTGAAAGGAACTCGTGGCTCAAACCTTTACACCATCTCTATCGATGACATGATGAGGGCCTCTCCAATCTGCTTGTTATCTAAGGCTTCAAAAACAAAGTCATGGTTATGGCATCGTCGTCTCAATCACTTGAACTTCGGCACCATCAACGATCTTTCCAGAAAGGACTTAGTGGTAGGTTTACCTAGACTAAAGTATGAAAAGGATCATCTTTGTTCAGCATGCCAATTGGGTAAAAGCAAGAAGTATGCCCATAAACCCAAACCTACTAACTCTGTCACAGAAGTTGTTCATATGATTCATATGGATTTATGCGGACCTATGAGGGTGCAGAATATCTTTGGGAAGAAATATGTGTTAGTTGTGGTTGATGATTACTCTAGATTCACCTGGGTCAAGTTCTTAAGGACAAAGGATGAAACTCCTGATATCATCATCAAACTCATCAAACAGCTGCAGGTTCGACTTAACAAAACCGTCAGAATTGTCAGAACAGACAATGGAACTGAGTTTGTCAACAAACAACTTAGTGAATTCTATGAAAGCGTTGGAATCAGCCATCAAAGAAGTGTTCCACGAACCCCGCAACAGAACGGTGTAGTTGAAAGACGAAATCGTACTCTTGTTGAAGCTGCTAGAACAATGCTGATCTACTCAAAGGTTCCAATGTTTCTCTGGGCTGAAGCAATTGCCACTGCATGCTACACACAAAATCGTTCCCTGATTCACACTATTCATGGAAAAACTCCATATGAACTTGTCCACAACAGAAAACCTAATCTATCTTTCCTTCGTGTGTTTGGTGCATTGTGCTATCCAACTAATGAGGGTCAAGACTTAGGCAAACTTAGGGCCAAAGCTGACATTGGAATTTTTGTAGGATATGCATCAAACAAAAAGGGATACCGAATCTACAACAAAAGAACCCGAAATATCATGGAAACAATTCACGTTACGTTTGATGAGCTGACCGGTCAAATGGCTCCTGGACACTCCAGCTCAGGACCCGCACTTCAAAACAGTCCCATTGGTTCATCCCTTGTTCCAAACTCCTCTCAAGAAACTCCATATGTACCTCCATCTGAAGATGATGTAAAGAAATTGTTTGATCCTATGTTTGATGAACTGTATGATTCTATTACTAATGAGGTGCTGATCCCTACAACAGAGGTTGCTCATATTCCAGTGAATGAAGTCAATCCTTCAGTCTCAATATCTTTAAGTCAAGATGCACCTGCTGCTGATCCTTTAGTCTCATCAACAAATCATCACTCTTCAAATGTACATCATGGAAATGTTTCTGGCATCAATGATGAAGTTAATCCCTTTGCTACTCCTGAAGATGCTCCATTTGAAAACATATTTGCTACTCCTGAGTCATTGATGAGTGTGTAAATACTCATCATTTTTGTACAAATTAAACTGCAAAAACATCTGAAAACACTCAGAAACGCATCAAAATGATAAAAATATCACAAACAAGTGTTTTATATGTTTTAAATGCAAAAATATCAAAATCTGGTGAAAAACGTATCAAGTTTGCATAATTGGCAGTTTTAGTCCCCCAAGTTTGAAAAATTGTCAAAAACAGTCCCTGGTAAAACCAAATAAAGAAAAATATCATTTTAAGTCCTTAGGGATTCAAAAGTTGTCAAAATTGGTCCTTGAGATTCAAATTTACAAAAATTACAACTTTAGTCCCTGAACTTTGGAAATTGTCAAGTTTGGTCCTTTGAAAATGAGAAAATGGCAATTTTGGTCCTTGCACTTTTGATGGTTGTCAATTTCAGTCCTTATGGTAACTTTGCTTAATTGGCAGGAGTAGTCCCTTGAGATTTCAGAATTTACAACTTTGGTCCTTGATTATTTAAAGCCTTTAATACAATTTTGGACCCTATCAAAGCTCATTTGACCCCTGCCACTACTACCCTTTTGGACCCCCTTTCATTTTGACCCCTTGGTCAAACAAAGTCAAATAACAGAACACGCGCCCTACTTATCTTCTTCCACATCCCCTCTTCCCCACCTGTTGCCTGCAACCCATCACCTCTCCCATCACTTTTCCACCACCCCCATCATCACTAGCACCCCACAATTAATGCCACCCCCCTACCTACAAGTACAGAGGTCTACAGGTCAAATTGCATCTTCCCGCCAAAAATGGTAAAACAGGCAATCTAATCATTACTCACCCATTGGTCCAATTGAGAGGTGGGATCTTCTCCTAAGGACACGTGGAGCATTGTTGAAGCATAAAAGAGAAGGAAGAGTCAAGAGAGAAGCAAGTTTTTTGTTTTTTAAATTACTGTATGTCGTTTTTATAAGTATGTTTTAAGTTAAGCGTTAATTTGTTACCTTTTATATCAATGTATTAAAACTCAAGTTATTTCTTCAATTTAAGTTCAGTTCAAGTGCTAATTCAAGTATTCATTCAAAGTTTTATATTTTCAGTTCACTGTTGATATTTTCAGTTTCAAAGTCCAATGCAAAAGCCTTTGTTAGCTTGTTTTTAAGCTCATACAAGCTCATTTAAGCTCTTCATAGCTTTTTGTGAGCCTATATTCAAGTTTCCAGCAGTTTAGAGAATTGGTCAACAAAAGTCAAATCAAGCTCATGTGGCCTTGGAAATGAAAAATGATTGATGCAGTGGTGGAAATGGGGTGATTTACAGTGATTTGGGTTGGTTTAATAGATTAGTGGTTCTTGTTTCAAATTTGGCTAGCCATAGTGGCTTGGACATGTTGTAAGTGTTATTCAAGTTTTTATGCATAATTTGTATTTGTAGCCTAAATCTGTCTAAACCTGTTCTATCAGTAGTAAATCAGTCATATTAAAGTAGTTGGATCATAAACATAAGCTGTTTCATTGTTCAAATCTGTTTTGAGATTAAATCAGTAACAATAGGGGTGTTTGGTTTCACTGTACTACCTGTCATTTTGGTTAATTCAGTAGCTAAGTTTCAATGGTTCATGTTTAATAAGCCTAATTGAGCTCAACTGAGTAAATAACTTGGGTGTGCAACAACAAAAAGTCAAATTTGGTGCTTAATCTTTCTTACTGTCTCACTGTTGGATCACAGGATTTGAAAAATCCTGTTTTGTGTTTAAAAGTGTTAAAGATTGCTTGTATTGTGCTCTTTGCATAACATAACATCATCTTCAGTCATAAAATTGGATTCAAGTTTCACTTTAGTCAAAGTTCTTTCCATTTTCAAAAGTCAAGAATTTCAAAAAGTTGGATTTGAGCAGATGTTGCAGCAACTGCATTGGATTCATTAAAGGTCTTTAGGTCCTAATTTTTGGAATATAAGCAGTTGGCTTGGTTGTCTATAAGACCTCATAACTGTTTTTAGCTCAAGCTTCCTGAATAAACTTTTGCATAAGCTCAAAGTTGGCACCAGGTGCCCTGCACCATAACTCAGTGTCAGCTGAGTTTTTCTCAGTTTGTAATCAAGCCTGCACAGGGCTTGCAAAAGCTTTTCAGAGTCTGGTCTTTTGGCTACAAATAGTCACTTAGGTCTAGTTTTAGTCTTGATAATCAGTTTTTAGTTTGTAGCTTATTGGTAGCTTGTGCTTTAGCTTAAAGTTGGTACAAATTTCTGTTTTCAGTTTAATATCATAATCATCAAATCTGTGGTATTCTGTTAATCAGTAGTTGTAACTTGTTAATTTTAGTTTCATTTGGTCATTTTTAGTACTCCATAGCTTCTGTGACCATTGTGGTAGCTTATTTGCTCATTTGCTTATCAAGAGCTTATTTTGATAAGCACTTGACTCATCAGTTCCAGTTTTCTCCACATAGCACACTGCTTTTCCATTTTTCATAGCTTCTTAACATTATTTTAGAATTTTCCTGAAAATTTCAGATTTTTATAAGCTGTTTTGCTATTTTTCTTAATTTTAATTAGTTTTTAGCACTTTTTAATTAGCAATTAATACAAAAAATTCAGAAAAGGTTCAAAAAAATAAGTTTTCATTTTTCTTAGGCTTAGATAAATATAAAAAGTAGAAAAAGTAATTTTCTAGATTTTTCATAGCTTATTTGGTAATTTTTATTGATTTAATTAGTTTTTAATAGTTTAAAATTCATAGAAAATAGAAAAATAATCAGAAAAATACAAAAATAGTTTTGAAAATTCTAGTTTGATATTTTAGACTTTTCCATTTCATAATTTTAATTTTCTAGCTTTATTTCCTAATTTTTTGTAATTTAGGTTATTATTTAATAGTTAAAAATAGTTTTTAATTAATAATAATTAGATAATTAGTTATAAAATTAATTTTCTTTTTCTTAAAAGTTTCTTTTATCATTAGGTTTATAAAAATATCAGTTTCATATTTTTAGGGTTAATATTGTGGTAGTTTCACTTTTTAATTTGTACGTCGCGTAGATTTTAATTTCAGTTTTATAAAAACATAAAAACAAAAACATTAGTTTAAAAATAGTGATAGCATTTATTTAATAGATTTTAACTTTTTAATTTCCTTTAATCTCCTGTAGTTTATAAAAATCTCAAATACCTACTGACCACTATCCTTAGTGGTTATTCGACATCTGATTGTGTTAAACACCAGTCATCCTCCGTGGGACATAACGACCCGGGAATCCACTGTATTCTCCTGATCTTAAATTGCATTGGTGTGTAATCTGTTTTGAGTTTCTTACAGTTGGTCATTCACAAGTGACTAGCTTGCGTGAGATAACTTGACGGTTTTGCACTGATCAAATTTTGGCGCCGCTGCCGGGGAGGCTGTAAGCGTGTCCTAGACATTTTTCAGACCCGTACTTGCACATATACCACAGTTTGTAAAAAGTTTTTGTAAAGTTAATATAAATCAAAAAAGTTCATTAACACTTTTCCTAAAGTGTTAAAAACACCAAAAAAAAATATAAAACAACAAAACAATCGTAACGTTTTCTGACTTGTGTTTCTTTTAAGGTGATTCTTAAAGAAATACGATTTGGTTAAACGAAACGATACCAAAAATATTGTCCAAAAGTTTTTAAACCCATCAGCACAGATCTGTACCTACGTCTTTTCAGTGATACTTAATATACATAAAAATCAACCACCGCAAATCAAGGCAGTGCACTACCTAACTGGGGGTGCGACCATAATAAGTTCCCGAACATCAGATTTAAAACTTGCCTTTGTGTCACTTGTGATTTGGTGTATCTTTTTCAAAGAAGCCATTTCATTTGTGATTATTGGTTAAGTTCACTTGTGTTTTGCCTCATTTGTTTTGAAAACTGATTTTTATACTTAGTGCATGCGCACTCGTTCTTCCAGTTCTACAAGTCCATTGTCAGAACTTGGAAAGATTCCTCGTAGACGTAGAGGACGTTCTGCTCCATCAGCTGTGACTGAGGAACGTCTACCACCACCACCACCACCTGCCGTAATGGCAGAAGACAAGCCGATGAACGAGCTTCTCCAAGCACCCATCGAGGGTTACGGAGATGCCATTGTTGTCCCAGCCATCGTGGCTGACACTTTTGAGCTCAAAACCGGGTTACTTAATCTGGTAACCCAAAGCCAATTCTATGGTTTTGAGCGGGATGATCCTCATGCACACATTCGATGGTTTAACAAGATTGCATCTACCATCAAGTATAAGAATGTCCCACATGAAGCTATCAAGCTTCTTCTGTTCCCATTTTCTCTAGAGGGACAAGCCCGGAATTGGCTTGAGAAACAACCCCCTCGTTCCATTGAGACATGGGAAGATCTAGTTACAAAGTTTGTGAACGAATTCTATCCTCCATCCCGAACTACAAGTCTTAAGAATGAGATAATGAAATTCTCTCAGAGATTTGAGGAATCATTCGGGGAGGCATGGGATCGTTACAAAGACTTGCTCCGCAAGTGTCCGCATCATGGTTTTACCGAGTTAATGCAAATGGATACTTTCTACAATGGTCTGAACCAGGCCAATCAAGACTCTCTAAATGCCTCCGCGGGAGGTAATTTCTTGAGCAAGACCACAAAAGAAGCCTTACAAATCATTGAGAACAAGTCCCAGGTCCGTCCTTTCCGCACAAAGACATATCATACTGAGTCTAATGCTGGACGTTCTACTTCATCTCCCGTGAGTACATCTAGCACCGATGCTAAGATTGACAAACTCACGGATATTGTTCAGGCTTTGGTTCTTGCTAACCAAAAGAAAGTCACTTTCACACAAGCACCATCATATGGTGAAGTGAAGAAAGTTGAAGTTTGTGTTACTTGTGGTGGTCCTCATGCATACTACAACTGTACTGCCACCGATGGTAGTCCGTTTGAAGCTAATGCTATAGCCGGTACTTCAAATCAAGGAGGTAATCAATACCGTCCTCAAAATGAACCAAACTACCGTGCTAACACTTATCAGGCACCACCCGGTTTCAACCAGAATCCTAACCGGAATCAGAACCAACAAAGAATGAACCAAGGTTATCAAAACCAAGGTAATTTCTATTCCGGGCCCAACCAAGGTTTCCAACAACAAGGAAATCTTAATCAAAACACTTACAACCGAGGGAATCAATTTCAGGGGAATATGAACCCTAATCAAGGGAATTCTGGTTATAACCAGAACATACGGCCTCAAATTGTCCCTCCTCCACCTCCTCCTGTGTCAACATCTGATGAGCTTTTAAGGCAATTCATGAAGACTCAAGAGGAGACAAACAGGTTGTTGGTCAGTCAGATCGCTGAATTGAAGAAGTCTTTAAATGATCGACCCTCGGGCTCAGGTACTCTACCTAGCAACACGATCGCTAATCCGAGGGGCGATGCAAAGGCGATCACGACCAGAAGTGGTGTTTCGTATGATGGACCTGCTATTCCTACTACCTCTTCTTCTTCTCTCCCGAAGGTAGTGGAAAGTGAACCTGAGGCGACAAAGGACAAGGAACTTCCTACTAATAACGGAGGTACCAACACTGTCCATCCTCAGGTTGTCCAGAAACCAAAATCCAATCCAGGAGTTGTTTTTGAACCTCCTGTAGCTCCCATTGAAAAATCCAAATCTTCTATTCCTTACCCATCACGTTTACATGAGCAAAAGCTCCGCGAGAAAGCTGGTCATCAAATGGAAAAATTCTTTCAAATTTTCCAAGAACTTCATTTTGACATAAGCTTCGCGGATGCTATCATGTTGATGCCCAAGTTTGCATCAACTCTCAAACACATGTTAAGCAATAAGGAAAAGCTGTTTGAAATGGCTAAAACTCCACTGAACGAGAACTGCTCTGCAGTTATCTTGAAGAAGCTTCCCGAGAAGCTTGGAGATCCTGGAAAGTTCCTTTTACCTTGTGTATTTTCAGGAATGGTTGAATGCTTTGCCTTAGCAGATCTTGGTGCAAGCATAAACCTGATGCCTCATTCAGTATGGAAGAAACTTTCTCTTCCGGATCTTACTCCTACATGCATGACTCTCGAGCTTGCAGATCGTACAATATCTCGTCCTCTTGGAATTGCCGAGGACGTATTTGTGAAAGTAGGAAAGTTCCATTTTCCAGCTGACTTTGTAGTTGTTGATTTCGATGCTGATCCACGAGTTCCTCTCATTGTTGGAAGAGGATTCCTGAGAACGGGCCGTGCTCTCATTGATGTATTTGAGCAAGAAATCACATTACGTGTTGGTAATGAAGCTGTCACCTTTAACCTTGATCAAACTTCGAGGTACTCCGCAAACTATGATTCTGAGTCGGTTAACCGAATCGATATCATTGATGTTGCTTCTGAAGAGTACTCTCAAGAAGTTCTGGGTTATTCTCATAATTCTGTGAGTGGGAATCCCACCACATCTTCTCAACCTATCATAGCCAATTCTACTCCTTCTCTCACTCCAATTGAGGGAAGCGACTTCATCTTGGAAGAGATTGAAGCATACTTGGCTAGTGATTCTGTTCCATGGGAAATTGATCACGCTCCAATTGACATCGAGGGGGACATACTTCTCATTGAGAAAATGCTTAAAGATGATCATTCATCAACCCCTCATATTAGTGATGAAATTCCAGAAGAGATTAATCAACATGAGATTAATCAGGAGGGAGATATTCTTATTCTTGAGAAGTTGTTAAATCAGGACACTTCTCCTCCTCTCCCTCCAGTCAAACTTCATAACAAGGAAGTCAAGTCAGTTGAGAAAACTGAAGAATTTCCTGAAGTCGAACTTAAGGACTTACCACCTCATCTTGAGTATGCATTCCTTGAGGGTAATGATAAACTGCCCGTCATTATTGCTCGAGATTTGAGTAAAGATGAAAAGACTGCTCTCATAAAGGTCTTGAAGTCACACAAGCAAGCAATTGCTTGGAAACTCTCCGACATTAAGGGTATCAACCCTGAATTTTGTACTCACAAAATCTTGATGGAGGATGACTTCAAGCCAGCAGTTCAACATCAGAGAAGGGTGAATCCAAAAATCCATGATGTTATCAAACAGGAGGTTATCAAACTTCTTGATGCAGGATTGATTTACCCTATCTCAGATAGTCCTTGGGTTAGCCCGATTCACTGTGTTCCTAAAAAGGGTGGCATAACTGTTGTCACGAATGAAGAAAACGAGTTAATTCCAACTCGATTGGTTACGGGATGGCGTGTGTGTATTGACTATCGTAAGTTGAATGACGCCACCCGTAAAGACCATTTTCCTCTACCCTTTATGGACCAGATGCTTGAGAGATTAGCAGGGAATGAGTACTATTGTTTCCTTGATGGTTTCTCTGGTTACTTTCAGATCCCCATTGATCCACAGGATCAAGAGAAGACCACATTCACCTGCCCATACGGAACTTTTGCCTACAAACGTATGCCTTTTGGCTTATGTAACGCTCCAGGCACGTTCCAACGATGTATGATGGCCATATTCCACGACATGATCGGGGAAACAATGGAGGTGTTTATGGATGACTTCTCAGTCATCGGGGATTCGTTTCAGACATGTCTCTCCCATTTAGACAAAATGCTTAAAAGGTGTGAAGACACCAATCTATGTCTAAATTGGGAGAAGAGTCACTTTATGGTCAAAGAAGGCATAGTCCTTGGCCATAAGATTTCAAAAAATGGGATGGAGGTAGATAGAGCAAAAGTTGATGTTATTGCTAAACTACCTCATCCCACTACCGTCAAAGGTATTAGGAGTTTCCTTGGTCATGCCGGGTTTTATCGTAGATTCATACAGGATTTTTCCAAAATCGCTCGGCCTATGACCCATCTTCTTGAAAAAGAAGCTCCTTTTATCTTCTCTCCTGAGTGCGTCGAAGCTTTTGAAACACTGAAGAAAAAGCTTACGGAAGCACCCATTCTAGTTGCCCCCGACTGGGATTTACCCTTTGAGCTCATGTGCGATGCAAGTGATTTTGCTATCGGTGCAGTCTTGGGGCAACGCAAAACAAAGCACTTTCAGCCTATACACTACGCAAGTAAGACTATGACTGAAGCTCAAACCCATTACACCACTACAGAAAAAGAACTATTAGCTGTGGTGTATGCGTTTGAGAAATTTCGGCCATACCTCATCTTGACCAAATGCGTGGTGTATACGGACCACTCGGCTCTTAAATATCTCTTTGCAAAACAAGATGCAAAGCCGAGATTGCTCCGTTGGGTTCTCCTCCTCCAGGAATTTGATATCATTATACGTGATAAAAAAGGAGCTGAGAACCTAGCTGCTGATCATCTATCCCGATTAGAGAACCCTCACCAGGATGTGTTAGAGAAAAAGGAAATAAATGAAACATTTCCTCTCGAAACACTCAATGCGGTTTCTTTTCGCGGAGACTCAACTACCCCATGGTTTGCTGACCTCGCAAATTACCATGCGGGTAACTTCATAGTGAAAGGGATGTCGTCCCAACAGAAGAACAAGTTCTTCAAGGATGTTAAACATTACTTCTGGGACGACCCTTTCTTGTTTAAAATTTGCGCGGATCAAGTCATCAGGCGGTGTGTATATGGTCAGGAAGCTATTGACATTCTCAAAGCTTGCCATGCTGGACCTACTGGGGGACATCATAGCCCCAACTACACCGCCAAAAAGGTGTTTGATTCCGGATTCTATTGGCCCACGATCTATAAGGATGCCCATGAATTCGTCAAAGCCTGTGACGCTTGTCAACGTCACGGGAATATCTCACAAAGGAATGAAATGCCACAAAACGCCATTCAAGTGTGTGAGATCTTTGACATCTGGGGCATTGACTTTATGGGGCCATTTCCCTCTTCTCGCGGTAATAAGTACATACTCGTGGCCGTTGACTATCTGTCAAAATGGGTTGAAGCTAAGGCTTTGCATACCAACGATGCCCGAGTTGTTGTGAAATTCTTGAAATCTCTATTTGCTAGGTTTGGAACTCCACGAGCCATAATCAGTGATCGTGGTACGCATTTCTGTAATGACCAGTTTGAAAGAGTCATGCAGAAATATGGTGTAACTCACCGTCTCTCTACTGCGTACCACCCCCAAACGAGTGGGCAAGTGGAAGTTTCAAACCGAGGGATTAAGAGAATTCTGGAGAGGACGGTTGGCGAAAACCGTGCCTCTTGGTCGGATAAGCTAGATGATGCACTCTGGGCCTTCCGTACAGCTTACAAAACACCCATCGGGTGCACTCCATACAAGCTTGTATACGGGAAGGCGTGTCATCTACCTGTTGAGTTAGAGCACAAGGCATACTGGGCCTTGAAGCATGCCAACTTTGATATTCAGACTGCTGGTGATCACCGGAAAGTTCAAATGAATGAATTAAATGAACTCCGTGATCAAGCATACGAGAACTCTTTGATCTACAAAGAAAAGACAAAGAAGATTCATGACTCAAAGATCAAGAACCGCGTTTTCAACGTTGGTGATCGAGTCCTTCTTTTCAATTCTAGATTGAAGATTTTCTCGGGAAAGCTTAAATCCCGCTGGTCTGGACCATTTACTATCACTAAGGTTTATCCTTATGGTACCATTGAGTTATCTCAACCCGATGGTCCTGACTTTAAAGTGAATGGTCATCGGTTGAAGCATTACTTTGGAGAGGACATTCCTCCTGTGATTGTCCCGGATCTTCAAACTTTCCCCATGAACCAATGAATGCGGGGATCGAGTCAAGCTAGCGACTCGAGTATCAAAAACAGTAGCATGTTACATGGGTTTTCACCCGTGTGTACCACCCTAGTGTGGGGGAGTTGCCCCACATGTTGTGTATATAAGAAGTGCTAAAAAAAAAAAAAAAAAAAAAAAAAAAAAAAAAAAAAAAAAAAAAAAAAAATCCTTGCTAAATAATGGCCTTAGTGTTTCCCTTTTACGTTCTATGTTTCGGCATAACCGCCGGTACTTTGAATATTGAGGGCAATATTCATTTCTAAGTGTGGGGGGGAATTCTCACGAATTTTATCATGTAATTATACCGCCTAATTCCCCCATTTTTGGCCAAAAATTTTTTTGGAGTAAGTGTTTTACACTTACTCATTTGGTTATCAGTCCGCCATGTCTGTAAGACAAAAGGATTGGCTAATCCAGGAGCAAACGGCTCTTGGTAAAGATATCTCAAATCCGTTGACGGCTTGCAATTTGCCCAAAATTGTATGGTATTCAGCTCACCATATCCTAAAAAGTGAAGAGTTGGCTAGCCCGCAAGTTTATGGCTTGTGGTAAAGGCAGTTGGAAAACCATAATTGGTAATCGACTCACCAAAGATATTTTATCTAAGAGTTGGCTAGTCCAGAAGCAAACGGCTTCTGGTAAAGACAAATCAAATCCGTTGGAAGCTGGTGATTTGCTCAAAATCATTTGGTTATCGGTGTACCAAAGTTCTTACTTGAACTGAAACATTTGGCTACTCCAGAAGTAATGGCTTTTGGTAAAGAGATTCAAATCCATTAATTTTTCTTAAATCATTGCTAGGGACTAGCAATATCTTAGTGTGGGGGATTGATGAGTGTGTAAATACTCATCATTTTTGTACAAATTAAACTGCAAAAACATCTGAAAACACTCAGAAACGCATCAAAATGATAAAAATATCACAAACAAGTGTTTTATATGTTTTAAATGCAAAAATATCAAAATCTGGTGAAAAACGTATCAAGTTTGCATAATTGGCAGTTTTAGTCCCCCAAGTTTGAAAAATTGTCAAAAACAGTCCCTGGTAAAACCAAATAAAGAAAAATATCATTTTAAGTCCTTAGGGATTCAAAAGTTGTCAAAATTGGTCCTTGAGATTCAAATTTACAAAAATTACAACTTTAGTCCCTGAACTTTGGAAATTGTCAAGTTTGGTCCTTTGAAAATGAGAAAATGGCAATTTTGGTCCTTGCACTTTTGATGGTTGTCAATTTCAGTCCTTATGGTAACTTTGATTAATTGGCAGGAGTAGTCCCTTGAGATTTCAGAATTTACAACTTTGGTCCTTGATTATTTAAAGCCTTTAATACAATTTTGGACCCTATCAAAGCTCATTTGACCCCTGCCACTACTACCCTTTTGGACCCCCTTTCATTTTGACCCCTTGGTCAAACAAAGTCAAATAACAGAACACGCGCCCTGCTTATCTTCTTCCACATCCCCTCTTCCCCACCTGTTGCCTGCAACCCATCACCTCTCCCATCACTTTTCCACCACCCCCATCATCACTAGCACCCCACAATTAATGCCACCCCCCCTACCTACAAGTACAGAGGTCTACAGGTCAAATTGCATCTTCCCGCCAAAAATGGTAAAACAGGCAATCTAATCATTACTCACCCATTGGTCCAATTGAGAGGTGGGATCTTCTCCTAAGGACACGTGGAGCATTGTTGAAGCATAAAAGAGAAGGAAGAGTCAAGAGAGAAGCAAGTTTTTTGTTTTTTAAATTACTGTATGTCGTTTTTATAAGTATGTTTTAAGTTAAGCGTTAATTTGTTACCTTTTATATCAATGTATTAAAACTCAAGTTATTTCTTCAATTTAAGTTCAGTTCAAGTGCTAATTCAAGTATTCATTCAAAGTTTTATATTTTCAGTTCACTGTTGATATTTTCAGTTTCAAAGTCCAATGCAAAAGCCTTTGTTAGCTTGTTTTTAAGCTCATACAAGCTCATTTAAGCTCTTCATAGCTTTTTGTGAGCCTATATTCAAGTTTCCAGCAGTTTAGAGAATTGGTCAACAAAAGTCAAATCAAGCTCATGTGGCCTTGGAAATGAAAAATGATTGATGCAGTGGTGGAAATGGGGTGATTTACAGTGATTTGGGTTGGTTTAATAGATTAGTGGTTCTTGTTTCAAATTTGGCTAGCCATAGTGGCTTGGACATGTTGTAAGTGTTATTCAAGTTTTTATGCATAATTTGTATTTGTAGCCTAAATCTGTCTAAACCTGTTCTATCAGTAGTAAATCAGTCATATTAAAGTAGTTGGATCATAAACATAAGCTGTTTCATTGTTCAAATCTGTTTTGAGATTAAATCAGTAACAATAGGGGTGTTTGGTTTCACTGTACTACCTGTCATTTTGGTTAATTCAGTAGCTAAGTTTCAATGGTTCATGTTTAATAAGCCTAATTGAGCTCAACTGAGTAAATAACTTGGGTGTGCAACAACAAAAAGTCAAATTTGGTGCTTAATCTTTCTTACTGTCTCACTGTTGGATCACAGGATTTGAAAAATCCTGTTTTGTGTTTAAAAGTGTTAAAGATTGCTTGTATTGTGCTCTTTGCATAACATAACATCATCTTCAGTCATAAAATTGGATTCAAGTTTCACTTTAGTCAAAGTTCTTTCCATTTTCAAAAGTCAAGAATTTCAAAAAGTTGGATTTGAGCAGATGTTGCAGCAACTGCATTGGATTCATTAAAGGTCTTTAGGTCCTAATTTTTGGAATATAAGCAGTTGGCTTGGTTGTCTATAAGACCTCATAACTGTTTTTAGCTCAAGCTTCCTGAATAAACTTTTGCATAAGCTCAAAGTTGGCACCAGGTGCCCTGCACCATAACTCAGTGTCAGCTGAGTTTTTCTCAGTTTGTAATCAAGCCTGCACAGGGCTTGCAAAAGCTTTTCAGAGTCTGGTCTTTTGGCTACAAATAGTCACTTAGGTCTAGTTTTAGTCTTGATAATCAGTTTTTAGTTTGTAGCTTATTGGTAGCTTGTGCTTTATCTTAAAGTTGGTACAAATTTCTGTTTTCAGTTTAATATCATAATCATCAAATCTGTGGTATTCTGTTAATCAGTAGTTGTAACTTGTTAATTTTAGTTTCATTTGGTCATTTTTAGTACTCCATAGCTTTTGTGACCATTGTGGTAGCTTATTTGCTCATTTGCTTATCCAGAGCTTATTTTGATAAGCACTTGACTCATCAGTTCCAGTTTTCTCCACATAGCACACTGCTTTTCCATTTTTCATAGCTTCTTAACATTATTTTAGAATTTTCCTGAAAATTTCAGATTTTTATAAGCTGTTTTGCTATTTTTCTTAATTTTAATTAGTTTTTAGCACTTTTTAATTAGCAATTAATACAAAAAATTCAGAAAAGGTTCAAAAAAATAAGTTTTCATTTTTCTTAGGCTTAGATAAATATAAAAAGTAGAAAAAGTAATTTTCTAGATTTTTCATAGCTTATTTGGTAATTTTTATTGATTTAATTAGTTTTTAATAGTTTAAAATTCATAGAAAATAGAAAAATAATCAGAAAAATACAAAAATAGTTTTGAAAATTCTAGTTTGATATTTTAGACTTTTCCATTTCATAATTTTAATTTTCTAGCTTTATTTCCTAATTTTTTGTAATTTAGGTTATTATTTAATAGTTAAAAATAGTTTTTAATTAATAATAATTAGATAATTAGTTATAAAATTAATTTTCTTTTTCTTAAAAGTTTCTTTTATCATTAGGTTTATAAAAATATCAGTTTCATATTTTTAGGGTTAATATTGTGGTAGTTTCACTTTTTAATTTGTACGTCGCGTAGATTTTAATTTCAGTTTTATAAAAACATAAAAACAAAAACATTAGTTTAAAAATAGTGATAGCATTTATTTAATAGATTTTAACTTTTTAATTTCCTTTAATCTCCTGTAGTTTATAAAAATCTCAAATACCTACTGACCACTATCCTTAGTGGTTATTCGACATCTGATTGTGTTAAACACCAGTCATCCTCCGTGGGACATAACGACCCGGGAATCCACTGTATTCTCCTGATCTTAAATTGCATTGGTGTGTAATCTGTTTTGAGTTTCTTACAGTTGGTCATTCACAAGTGACTAGCTTGCGTGAGATAACTTGACGGTTTTGCACCGATCAGTCATCATCAGAACCATCTTCTTCAGGAGACATCGACTCAGCTACCTCAGTTCCTCAACAAATGCCACATGAACACCTCAGAAAATGGACTCACGATCACCCCTTAGACAACATCATTGGAAATCCCTCTCGTCCTGTATCAACACGAAAACAACTCGCAACCGATGCCTTATGGTGCTTCTTCAACTTCGTACTATCTAAGATCGAACCAAAAGATGTTAAAACCGCCATGAATGAAGACAGCTAGTTCAATGCTATGCAAGATGAAATTCATGAGTTTGATCGTCTTGATGTATGGGAGTTAGTACCTGCTCCAGACTGTGCTATGATTATAGCTCTAAAATGGATCTTCAAAGTAAAACTTGATGAGCATGGTGATGTGTTGAAGAACAAGGCTCGATTAGTTGCTAAAGGATATCGTCAAGAGGAGGGTATAGACTTTGAAGAATCTTTTGCTCCAGTTGCTCGAATCGAGGCAATCAGAATCTTTCTGGCTAATGCTGCTAGTAAGAACATGGTAGTTTATCAGATGGATGTAAAGACGGCGTTTCAAAACGGAGATCTTAAACAAGTCGTCTACGTCAGCCAACCTGAAGGATTTGTGAATCAAGAGCATCCTACTCACGTTTATCGTTTGAAGAAGGCTCTTTACGGTTTAAAGCAAGCTCCAAGGGCATGGTATGATACATTGTCAAAGTTTCTTCTATCAACCGGATTCAGCAAAGGAGCAGTTGATCCTACATTGTTCACCAGGAAGTCAGGCAAACATTTGATTCATGTTCAAATTTATGTTGATGATATTATTTTTGCCTCGACTGACCCAATGGAATGTGATCGTTTTTCTAATGAAATGAGTTCAAAGTTTCAAATGTCAATGATGGGAAAATGTCATTTTTCTTGGGATTACAAATTTCACAAAGTCCCGGAGGCATTTTCATAAATCAATCTAAATATGCAACAGAGATTTTAAAGAAATTTGGATTTGATTCAAGTGACCCTGTTGACACCCCCATGATTAACCGAACCAAACTAGATGAGGACCTCTCAGGGATCATGATTGACCAAACGAAATATCGGAGTATGATTGGATCCCTGATGTATCTCACTGCTAGTAGACCAGACATCTTGTTCTCTGTGTGCATGTGTGCTAGATACCAGGCTAAGCCTACTAAAAAGCACCTTGAAGCAGTTAAACGGGTCTTTCGGTATCTCCAATGAACCATCAATATGGGACTATGGTACCCGAAGGACACCGGTATGTCACTAACGGCCTATGCAGATGCTGATCATGCAGGTTGTCAAGATACACGTCGAAGTACGTCAGGAGGTGCTCAGTTTTTGGGTGATAAGCTTGTGAGCTGGTCTTCAAAGAAGCAAATGAGTACTTCTATTTCCTCTACAGAGGCTGAATACATAGCCAGAAAATAATAGTGTCATGTCTCCCTAAAACAACTTAAGTTTCGGTATCAGTCTATTAACTCTAGAGTAGGTATTCTAAACTCGTGTTGTTCTACTGTACCGATACATAAGTCGGAGACATCTCCTTTATCTTCATGAGTAAACGAAGAAACTTCTGGTCGAGTGTTCGAATAGTGGGTTTTTGACTCGTGGAGGACTGCATGAAGCTGCACATAGAACTGTTGGACGTACTAGTCGTAGACGTATCCG